>JBANCY010000129.1:0-66204 GCA_037040045.1 Phorticella flavipennis | reverse complement strand
GTAATTTTTTGATTTAAAAAAAGATTTTCAACACACGTATTTTGAAATATATTTTGAACTTATACTGAAAGTTTCAACGCAGCGCTGACTCTAGCGCACGCGGTAAAAGTGGGTCTGTGTGTGTTTGTGTATGTATGCAACGGTATTAAGCGATTCTGCTTGTATTGCACTGTTGGGATCAGGGTATCTCGTAGTCGAGCTCACTCGACTAGAGCTTTCTTACTTGTTTTTATATTATTATTGTTGTTGTTGCTCTCGTTGTTTAGCATCGCGTAATTCATTTGGAGCGCACACAACATGCGCGCCTGTCAGACCCTATACAATGTGCCACATGCGACTGTTCATATTCCTAGCCATTATACACATCTATCTACATACAATACAATACAATATAATATGCACAAATATATATACACACAGAGGGTATATGCCTGGGCCTTTTGTGTTCCCAAACACAGTTTCACATTCAATTTACCAAAAAGAAAAAAAGAAGGAAAAATTTGACAGTCTTTGAAGTTTTTTTAGAGCTGTCAACACCAATGATGAGCCCAACATAGCAGTTGGTCAATTGAAAAGATCCCAACACATGCCGAAAAATGGGTACCCCAAAAAGGTTGATGCAAAGGACACCACCCAATGCAAAACGTGTGCCGCAAACCAGGTAAAAATGCTACAATATCACCCCAAATTAGGTAAAACACATCTGTAAATCAGCAACATGTCAGAAAGGACCATCTTAGAGACGCCGAAGATTTCATACTCTTTTCGAAACTAACATACATTCTATATAATCCGCAACTGCTTGTAAAAGTTTCAATAGCTTGAAAAACATATTTAATATGGACAAAACCGACGTTTGGTCATATGACAGCTATATGATATAATGGTCCGATTCTTATGAAATTAGGTAGAACAACAGACAATAAAAAATCTGAAGTGTGTGTCTATCTAATAGCATTAAAAGCATGTCTTGATTATAGGGGAGCTATAAAATATAGAAGACCGATTCTTATGAAACTTTTTAGAGCAATAGATATCTGAAGTGTGCAAAAGCACTTAATTGATGAACTTAAAAAAATGGGTAATATAGAGGGGCTCGGTGGTCCAGTGGATAGCGCTCTGTCCCGCCAAACAAGAATTCCAGTCCCGCTCATGCCTTTAGGCATGACCCTCCTAGAAAAGCTAGGTTGTGGCGTAAGATTTAAAATCCACCCACGTAAGAAAAAGGTCTTCAGTGAAGGAAGCAGAGATAAAGGAAAATGGGGCTTCAGGTCTTGACCCGAAAAGGTTGTTATGGCCATATAATAATAATAGTATAGACAAAATAGACTACTGGTTATATGGCAGCTATATGATATAGTGGTCCGTTCCTTATGAAATTAGGTAGAATTTTAAGTGTGTGTCAACTTATTATTCAATAGCTTGAAAAGCATGGATAATATGAGAAAAACTAATTTTTGTCAATATGTCAGTTGTGTAATACATAGTAGTCCGATCCACCTGGTTCCGCAATGACTAGGAGATTACTTTTTGGGTATATACCATACCATATAAATATACTTTAGGGGTTGTGGCACATTTCAAAATGGTTTTCAAAGATGGGTGTCCTGGAAACTTACAGCCAAACGGGTAGGTTCTCTTTGAAGTGTCCTGCAGATAAGTACAATAAATTGGATAACATGAAATTGGGTACCTTAGTTGGTACAAGCTAAATTCCCCAAAATAATCTCTTAAATAAAACCAAAAAGACAAACCGGCCAAAAAAATAGCTAAAACATTTTCTGGTTCAACCAGCATGAGGAGTGCTTGGACTTGGGCAGGGGCTTGGGGTGTGGTTAGGCGTTTGGGTCATCTAATCAAATGGCAGCCCATTTGTCGAAAGGTGTGAACGAATCACGTTCATAAATCTTATGGCCAGTTAATGCTATTCAAAATGCTGGGGATATATTGTAATGCACATATCGATTATCACCCGGGCCCGACGAATGTGTGTGAATATTTAACCTTGACAATCGATTAACGATTGATATTGATGTGTGAGTGTGTGTGTGTTTGTGTGTGTGTGCCGCACAACAATTTGTTATTCATGCCATTTTCGCCAACTCTACTATATATATACCGTTGGGGTCCTATATATATACAGATATAGAAATATTTCAGTTGATGCGAAGTCACTGGCAAATGGAACCTTAATGCAGATTGAAGCCAACAGCAACAACAACAACAACAACAACAAGCAGCATAGTCCCAGAGACCAAGAAAAAATTCGGCAATATGAAGTGATAGACTAGGGAATACCCTTAATGTGCTCATAACATAGACAAGTTCTGCAGCAGATGTCTTTGCTTGAACTTAATATATTATTATTATGGCCATAACAACCCTAGAAGAAATAAAGGAAAAATAATGCTTCAGGTTTTGACCCGATGGGGTTGTTATGGCCATAGAATAATAATAACAGCCCTATGGGGTCACAGCCTGAAGCATTATTTGACTTTATTTCTGCTTCCTTTACTCAAGGTCTTTGTTACGTAGGTGGATTTCAAATCCTACACTAAAACTTTGTTTTCCTAAACAGGTCGTGCTTCATACATGAGTGGGACTCGAACCCACACCTCTTGTTTAACGGAACAGTACGCTATCCACTCGTCTACCGAGGCGACTTGAACGTAATGTACCCCAAATGTGTGCTGGTTGCAGGGTATGAGACATCCTCATCGCGTTGCCAAAGGAAAAACTCAAATAAATTTTCGGCTTTGCAAACACGCGTCGAAAGAGTCAAAAAAAAGGGGGAAAAACATAGAGTTGGAGTCGGAGTCGGAGTTGGACCCAAAGTCAAAGGCGACTTCAAGTCGTGCGAGACACATATGAATGTATCTGAACCACAGAAACACACACACATGGAGCACACACACATGGAGCACACACATACTCATTTTAAATAAAAATTTATATAAATGTTTGTTGGGAGTTTTGGGGGCTTTTCGAGGTGTTCCTCCGTCTATTTTTGCTCGAGTTCTTCCACATTTTATTTGACTTTCCCTGACTTTCGTCTGTCTTTCAACTGCAACACGCCCAGAGACTACGAGCCTAGAACAGCCAGGCGGACTTTAGGCTGATTTTCATTTTCGCCATTTTATAGCAAATCTGTTAATCGATAACTCTTTGAACTATGTAATTGCTTTGGGGGCGTCACGTCGTGTGACAGTCTGTTTGTGGAAGGAACTCAATTGGGCTCTTCTTTATTGATATAGAATAAATACACTTAACTTCAATGGTTTGTTCTTAATAAATGAATGTTTTAAGAGTGTGTCTGGAGAGTTTTCAAAAACAAAATCTCTACTAGATATAGCATTACCCAGACTTCTGCCTCTTAAGAAGTATGCCCTCTTAGCAATAGCCTTGAACCGACGTTAATTTAACTTATAATCCAAAACTTAACCTGTACTTCTTTATGCAGTAGTACTCAACATATAATGAACAAGTTAGAAAGGATTATCTTTGGCGCGCCGAAGATTTCATACTATTTTCGAATATTGCCTTAGATAATAACGAATCTTGGGAGTGTGGGAACTTTCAGTCAAATCCGTTTGAAAAGACGAGGAATATGGGCAAAAACCGTATGTCAGCTTTATGATATAGAAGTTCGATCATTATGAAATTTGTTGCGGAGGTAGAAAATAACGAATTTTGGGAGTATATAAGCCTTCAGTAGAAAGTTGGAAAATATGCGAAATATGGGAAAACCCGATTTATGGTTATATGGCATCTATTAGATAGAGTGATCCGATCCGACCGGCTCCGACAAATGTGTTGAAAATAAGGCTATGTAACAAGTTTCTTTAGGATAGCTTAAGATCTGAGGGACTCTGAATGTAACTTTTGGGGGTCTACGACTTTTCGTTCAATGGAGAAAGTACGGCATATTCTACAATTTTTCTTCGATAAAGACGAAAGCGAAAAAAAGTCGGATAGCTGAAAATGTGAATAATGTTTAGGATCCTACTATTCTGATACTGTAACAGCCATTCACGCACAATTTTGGTTTCGTCGATTTCGCTCTGATAAGTTTGATGCAAAACAGTCGAAAATATTTATGAAATAATGAACATTTTCGGAAAACAAGTCTTTGCATTATGTTAAGAAGCTAAGGATTGCCCAATAAACAGTTGGGAACCAATTGAAAAAGGATACACAAAGAAGAAGAGTCGAATGGGTGCTACATGAGTGGGATTAGCAAGGAATCATCCACTGTGAACTGTTCCCCTAGAAGGCCAAACTCTTAATTCGAATCTATAGTGTGAGCAATTTTAATGTCTGAAGAAATCAAATGCCCAGAAGTGACCAGTTTTGGCCAACAGAAGAAGAGTTTCTTAAAGACAACTCCAGATTACATCGATAGGGACTCGTCCAAAACTCCGCACTGTTAATGGAATCCCATTTTAGATATATTCATATAAATAATATACATATGGCTGTAAGACATGCACAATTGGAGTATATACAACCCCTCTGTCACTTTCTTGATATCACACATATAGATATTTAGGAGAGGTTCAAAGAACTTTTCGACTTTCATATCAATAAATCTGGTATAAAATGTAGTTTCAAAATATATGAAAAATTATTCTTTTTATAAAAAGAAAATTTGCTTGAAATTCATTTAAGATTCTATGAGTTTGTTTTCATCTCCAGCTACTGCCTTAATATCGATATAAACTGGAAAGAAATCTTAAATAACGGCTGCTGTTATTTAAAGTCTTTAAGATTTTAATGGAACCCGCCGCCCCCACAGGGCCACAAATCACCCCAAGAAACAACAGCTGACAATTTTAACTGCGCCGCAATTGGAAATTCTTTAAGGCCATAAAAACTCGATGCCATTTCTTGCCACCCCATTGACCATTAGAATGCGACCGACCTGACCGGCCCAGCGATTATATGGAATACATATATATATATATATATATATATATAGATATAGATATACATATATACATGTCTATAGGAGAAACGTTTCTTGGAAGCGAACAAGGAATGGGGAGGCATACGAGGAAGTCTTGTCGTTTCCATGAATGGCATTTAATTAGCAATATGTATTATTAATTAGTATAATTTCCATGCTCTGGGCACACACATACATACATTTGATTTATACTGTCCCAGTTGTTATGTAACTGACCGCACAGTGCTACCAAATTTATTCGACGGTCACTAAAAATTTGATACCAATGTGCGAAGGGAAAAGCAAACAGGCTTAGGTTAAAGCAAAAATATTGTTATTAATATGGATCCTATACGGATCCGAACATTTTTTCTGGAAATATATTCCTTCAAAGTCGGAATAAAAAAAGTCGCAGACCCCCTCGAACAGTAGTTCTGGAGGAAAAAAGAAATCTTTGACCTATCGTCATAAACTTGATACGTAGCCGTCTTTTGTATAACGTCAGCACATTTGTCGGAACTGGTCCGGATCGGAGTTAAGCCATTTTAAAGTGGCAACCCTATCGGGTCACAGCCTGAAACACTTTTTTTCCTTTATTTCTAGCTTCCTTCACTGCACTAAATGTCTTTTTTTACGTGGATGGATTTCAAATCCTACGCCACAACCTAGTTTTCTAGGAGGGTCATGCCCATCGACATGAGCGGGACTCGAACTCGCACCTCTTGTTTGGCGGGACATTGCGCTATCAACTGATCCAAAATTTAGTAAGCAAGTACGTGCCAGGTGGTTTAAAATATTAGTTTTCATAGAATAGTTAGATGTCCCAAAAATAATGATAAATGAAAAACCTATTAGAAACTTTATAGTTTCTCTTGTAATGTGTACAAACCTTTTAATGCTTCAAAGAGATATGTAATTTACCACTGCGAGGGTTCCTTTTTGAAAGCCCCATAACAACTCACCGATTTGTTTTGTTTTTCTACGTTTTCTGTTTTTCTTTTTCTTAGCATTTTTCTTTAGCGCTTTTCCTACAATCCCTAAGTTTCCCTAGACGTTATGTGTTTGAGCAAGTTGTACTCAACAAATTTTGAGATTGTGCCAAATTTAGAGCTGGTAGTTTGTTCATTTAATCATATAATACATGCACATGGGTAATACTTTTAATTAAATTGAAGGACCAACTGCAGGATGACTGCAAATAGGAAACTTTTCATTTCCATCTAAATTTAAATTTAAATTAACTATTAACACAATTTAAATGCACAAAATTTTAAAGAGACATTTTTCCAAGTGAAAGGCAAAAGAAAACCGAAAATAAAACTTTGTTAATTATTTACCCACAAAAGGCGAGACATTTTTCCCCGACGTAAGCTTGTCCCCCTCATATGATGTGGGTCTTTAGAAAGAATCAACTCGGCTTTTGTTTATATTGCCTCAACTCACCTCAACATGTTCTTTCGGCTGCTCCATTTGTCATCTATGTGCACACACACACACACACACACACACACACACACACACACACACACACACACTCAGACATAGAGTGCATATATGATATAAAAAGGTCAAAGGTCCTGACTTTTTGACCAAACATATTTAGTTTCTCGCTCGACGACTATTTGAATAGCTTTGGTTGGGTTCTCCGAGCGGGTCTGTCCTTGTGCTCGGGTCAAAGTTGAGCCCTCGAACATATAATCGGTTGACATAATTTCACAGCAATTCATCAGATTCAACAGCTCTACAGCTCTAAGGAAGTTCATTTGAAATTTTGGGTGGGTTTTCAAGGCCTTTTCCCTACTATTTTGTGTATCAAAGCTAAAGTTGTCTACGAAACTGGGGCCAGGGAAGGGTGTTCCTTTTGTATATGCATGAGTGTGTGCGTGTGGGTGTGTGGGTGTGTGTGAGGATGTGTTTGTGTGTGTTTGGGTCCTTAATATGCACATAGTAATAACTTATTAGTACATTGGGAGATTAAACAAAGGGCATTACCATTGACAACACACAAAAGCCTCCTTTGAGTCGGGTAATACCTTCATATATGTTTGTTAACTATGCTGTTAACATAATTTGTCTAATCTTATGTTAGTGTTAACATGCAAAACCGAGAGATATTAGCAAAAACTAGTCACAATATGCTAGATTGAATTTTAAGATATTACAAACTCGGAAAAGATACTTTTCTTACTGGTGTCCCCAATGTAATCTCGGTCTCGAGACTCCTTACCTCCACCTATGCGGGCGACACGGGCTTCTTGACCTCAGCTAGCAATTCCCAAGCGGCCTCTGGGATTTCCCAAGGGCATTTCAACCAGCCAAATCAGTGGCTAAAAAAGTGGAACATTGTTGTCAATTTAAAAAGATCCATTTATTGCTCTCCTCCTGTCCTCTCGTCCTCCTGAACACCTTGATTGTTTCATTATTCCTTTCATCCCTGTCTGGAGTGCGATGAAAAGCTCGGAAAGCGCTCAAATGTGGGCCTACTTGTCAAATTCAGGGTCTATCAGACCAAATGGACACCTGTGGAATACCCCCTGAAACGGAAACTACAAGATCATCTGTTCCAGACTGAGGCCCTATATGTGTATCCCTGCCACAGCAACGCTGCGATTCATCAGCATCTTGGAGTCCCTTGGATTCGGACCAAAATCACCAAAGTCAGGACAAAACACAAACCAAACACATACCTTCAGATGGATCCATCCTCTGGACTCTCAATGGGGATTGGATTCATCCTCCCTACATTCATCATTATTATTATTATTATATGGCCACAACAACCCTTCCGGTCAAAACCTGAAGCACTATTTTCCTATATTTCTGCTTCCTTCACTGAAGAACATTTTTATGTGGGTGGATTTCAAATCCTACGCCACAACCTAGTTTTTCTAGGATGGTCATACCTAAAAGCATGAGCGGGAGTCGAACCTCGCACCTCCACTGGACCACCCTGGCCCCACATTCATCATTACATCACAGTAAAACTATCCTCTAATATATTTTATAATCCTTTTGTAATGATTTGAAAAATCATTGTGTAGCATTGTTTTATCATGCCCATAGTAAATACTCCTCGATAATCTTTCTTTAGATACTTTAGTATCTTTCAGATACTTTTACAATTTAGTATTAGAGTATTTCCTAACTTTAAGTCGGTTTTTTTAATTTAGATGGTTTTGTATCTTTCAGATGCTTTTGTATCCATCAGATCATTTTTAATGTTTTAGATGTTTTTCTGCCTTATGCTACATTGTAGGCAGTAGTTTCCATAAATAGAATGTTTCAGACGAAAACTTCGAAATCGTAAAGTTATCGTGATAAATATTTGGGTATGAGAAAGCTCTGTTCTCTGAAGTGGGCTTCGAATGCTTTCCCACCCGACGTATTCTCCAGATGAGTGAGTTTTCCTGTTCTCAGACCTCAAAAGAATGCTGAAGTATATTTTTGAATAATTATATGACCACCATCATCGTTATAAAACACAAATATATACAACCTTTATTGCCTCCTTAAACTCCCCATTGTCTCTACGACTTCTCCACATAAAGTCCAATTGATTTACTTTCCAAATAAGCTTAATATAGCTTTGGGGTATTCTCTATATCATTTTTTTCTCAGTGTAAACGCCAAACGAAAAGGCGCACTGCAGTTGGGACTTCTAAATAATGGCAACAAAATGATAATTTATGTTTGGCTCTGTTGATAAGCCCGACTTGGGTAGGGGGCTGTTGGCTCAAGAACCCAATGGGAAATGGGAAATTTCATTTGCATGCCATTAGGCTTAAGTAGAAGCGGTATTTTACACCTGATCAGTCAGGTCGGATCGCTTATGCTTGAATTGCTCAAGTTGGCTCGTTAACAGCTGCCTTAACTTTCCGCCTCCGCTGGTTTTGGCCGGAAAAAGTTTGGGCCCGGAAGGAAGGAAGGAAGTCGCTAGCAGATGCCATGAAGCAATGCGTTAATACGTCGCCTTATCGATTGCCAAAAATTCTCCACACGGTGGGGGCAAGTGGGAGTGGCTGGCGTTGTGCTGCGATTGTCATTTATTAAATGAACCAAACGGCATTAGTAAGACTTTGTACGAGCTCAAAATACCCTGTAAAATGGGCAGTTAAAAATGCTAAGTACAAAAATGTCATTGAAACATTTACGAATGTGTCATAAAGCCTAATGGGAAAATTTAAGGAGAATAAAGGTGGAAAGGTGGAAAGATTATTAACGGTTCGCTGAAGATTTGATACTCTTTTCGAAAAAACAAAAAGTTCTTAAAACAAATTAAAATTTTAGCCTTTGTTCTTAGAAATTCTTGGTATGACACTCAACCCTTAAAATAAGGAACGAATGCTTGGAAAATTTGTAACAAGTTTTTAATGATGCACATTTTTCATGCTTATAGCACAATAGCTTTGAAATTTCGGGGAATAATCCTCAAAGAATTAATTGAAACAAGTGTAAAATTTAATGAAAATAGCTTCAAATATAAAGATAATTTGAACAAATTCATTTACAGCGGTAATTGGAAAAAATTAGGAAGGAGGAAGGACTTTGTTAATGATTCGATACTGTTTTAGGAAAATAAATATGTGCGAAAAGCTAAAAAGTTTAGGCTTTTGATCTAATAAGCCTTTAGTATTTTCAGTTTACAATACATGCTCTAGAAATTTAGTAATTCGGTGGATTGGAACATAAAAAGTTGACTGAAAAGTATGTGAAATTTTATGGAAATATCAAGAAAATCTTAGCAGATTCGGCTTTCGATTGTATGACCCTTAGTATATGATAAAGTCGAGCCGGTTCCAAAAATTAACATCGTGTTAGTTTGAAGACTGCCGGAAGAGAACTGAGATCTTACGCTTGGAATGGACAGATAGAGTAATATCCATCAGATATTACTTATGTTTCTGGGACAATTATTTTTGAAATTTGGTACATTGGTATATAAAAAGTTAACTCAAAAGTATGCGAAATTTAAGGTTAATGGCTTGAAAAATCAAGGAAGGGGACGCCTTTCAATTGTATAATATACAAACAGCCGGACATTGTCAAGTTGCTTGTGACCTTAAATCATCTTCCAGTGGTCCCTAATGCCTTAAAGGTAAGTGTATAAAAATATAATTATTTTTGTCATTTACACACAGCATATAAAAGTTAATATACCCGTTTTTAAGCTTTTTTATTGGATCCACGTACATAAAAAAAGTATATGGAATTACTTTTGTGTGCAAAATGTGCCAAAACATATCCGACAATTCCTCATAAGCCGCCTGTTGCCGCTTTTGCAGGATTTTGGTGCCAAGTCACAAACAGATAAACGAAATCTTTTTCCTGAAAATTTTTCATCTTCTTTCCTTTCTCTTCTTCTTCTTCTTCTTCTTAGCTTTCCTTTGTATATCCGCAATTTGTTTACCAGCCAAAAATCGCAAACTCACACACACCCAGTAAATCCCATCATAAGCCAATTCCGAATTGTGCAAGAAAATAATAAATAAAATAATTGAGAGCTTCCTCCTTCCATCGATATCAGCTCCTGTAATACCCCACATATAGGGAACCCACCTTTTTCCTACTTCTTCTTCTTCTTTTTACCATCTTGTACTTTCCCCTTGTTCATTTTATTTCCTTTTCATTCCCAATCAGCTTGTGCGAATGAACTTGACAAAGCTTTGGCCAAAAATTTGCATTATGAACCAGAAATGCACTACAAAACTTAACAAATAAATTTGCCAAATTATTTGTCTACTTAGTGATTCTTTTGAACTTTCTTTACGGAAATGTAAACAATCGTTTGTTTGACAAAAGAGTTTGCGCCATATATGTTTTTGTGCAAAATAATTTGCGCCAAAGAAAATTTGTGTAAAATATGTAAAGTCAATCACTCAGAATGTATATGTATGAAAAGGTCCAGCAGACTTTGAATCCATCTATGTACCATCACTCATTCAGTCAATCAATATGGTAATCAATCATCTTTTCGATTCTGTCAGTCAAGCACAGTCACTGTGTCATTCAATTAGTAAATATATCAACAGTCATCCAATATGGCAATCAGTCATCTGTTAATTGAAAGGAACAATTATTTTAACACTAAATCAGTTCATCAAGGGTAACTATGTTATTCAATCAATTGGAGTATTAACCAGATCAATTTTTTTATAACTAATCATTCAAACAGTCACCCAATTAGTAAAAGTCTCAAACAGTCAGTCATCGTGTAAGGCAACCAATCATCTAATTATTCACAGAATTCTTTTATCACGTAGTGAGTCAATCACATAGTCATTGTACCATTCAATCAGGTACCGTATCAATTAGAATGATTTGCTTATCAAACAAGCTTTCGCCCTGTGGTGCAGGCAATACAGTCAATCAGTATCGCAATTGGTCTCAGTGACAATCAGTTAGACTTTATATCAATCAATACTCAATCAAATGCCATGAAGGCAATCAATCTAGCACACAATTTGTCAATCAGTGTAACAATTAGGAAGTTAGGCGATGAATTATTTTGTTAATCAATATATTAAATTGAAGAAATCAATCATTAAATTTAGACAATATTTATAGAGGCATTTAACCTATTCAGATTACATTTCATTAATCAATGTATCAATTGGTCAGTTAGTTGATGAATTGTTTTGTCAATCGATATATTAAATAAATGTAGTCAATCAATCAACTCTAAATATATGCAAGAAGGTTGTCCTTATCCACTACCTTAGCTGCTGTCTTAACTTCGTCCATGTCAAGCTCTTTAACAATAAAAGCATCAATCAGTCAATTTATCAGTCAATCAGTGTGTATCTACTTATCAGTCAATCCATCAATAAGCATGTCTATCTCAATAAATCAAAGAGGCGCCCAACTAACTGACTCATCAATCAAACAGTCATCCATCTGTCAGTGCGTCCGTCAGTCATCGAGTTGCCAAATCGTTTGTCATCTCTCGACATCTCTACAATACCCCTGGGCAGGGTATGCCAAAAAAAGGACGAAAAATGTAAAGTAAATGAAGTTAGCAAGTTGTGAACCGGGTTTCATCATCTTCTAAATGATGACATTATAATGCTGGAGCAAAAAGAACAGACAAAAAGTCGTGCGAGGGCGGAGGCGGAGGCTCACACATATGGGCGGGGCTGGGGGTCGTCGAGAGATTAGTGACAGCTCCGGGCTCAGGCGGCAGCACTTATGTAATTACCGCATTTGGGAGCATTTATCAGACGCTGCTGTAAAATAAAAAAAAAATATGTCAAGTATGCGGGTGCCTGAGAGGGTATGATAGACTACAGAGCAGCTGGGTGGCTATGACTTGGATTTTCTATCTGTCTGTATTTCGTTAAAGTGCCAGGAAAATTGGTATATATATTAAAGCATACAAAATGTTGAATTTTCATTACCAACAATTTTGATACGCTACTCCATTTTCCCAGAAAGTTACGATATATATAAAAACTACAATTATTGAGCTAGAGTTATGAAATTTAGTATTTAGATGCCCATCGAGGCTATACACAAGATGTCAATCCAAATAGTTCATTATCCCAATATGATCTTCTGAAAACTAATTAATAGCACAGAAGTTGGGGAATTTTTTGCATTATGATTTTGTTATAGGTTCGTGCATTTTATGACTATATCATGCAGCTTTTCTGAAAATTTCAGAAGGATCGAATCATTAACATGAAGATTTTTTTGTTGTAGAAGTCATCGAAATTGTCTATATTAAGTTATGTCAGCTAGTTGAGATTCAGGTCTATATTATAGAGCTTTTCTAAGAATTTCAGTATGATTGAATCATAAAGACGGAATTTTTTTTGATGTTGAAGTTGCCGAAAATGGTCTACAATGGGCTGCTACAATATAGCTGCGCTATAAGAGTTGGAAACAATCAATTTGATATGTAGGTCGATATATAGATAGCGCAAATGTATATTCTTAAGATTTTAATACCACGTGCCTTGCTTTTAAGCCAAAAAATTAATAGCTGATTTAATTTATTGATGTGTAAATTGATTTACAATATGAAAATTGTTCCTATCTGGTACTAATCTGCAGGGAAACCTTATCAAATTTCATAGCATTTGCAAGATTTATGTTATTTTTTTTTTAAACTTGTGCAGTTATCAACATATCATAAAGCTATCCTACAAATTTCAGAATGCTCCGATAATAAACACAGAAGTCAATAACTAAAGAAGAACAGGGGCCTAACTGGCTTTGAGATACCTCGCAGTCGAGCACTTTCTTGTTTTTTACAGGGTATAATGAGCCGCAGTTGACTCGTTGCCAGTTTTATGTGTCTCAAAAGAGTGTCAAATGCTGTCAGTCTCTTTTAGGCCGCTTTTAGGCCCCCTTTTGGGCCCCTTTTGGGCCCCTTTTGGGCCCCCTTTTGGGCCCCTTTTATTTCAATTTTGTGTCTGTCGTTGGCGACTTTTGTGGGCGCGAAACCCGTTTCAAACGCGTCTGCCCTTTGCGCATTTAATTAGCCCGCCAAAGTTATGCACTCGAAACAACAACAAAAACACACAACAGCATAACAATAGCAACAACAACAACAACAACAACAATAACAACAATAACAAAAACAATGCCAACAACAATCAACAGCTATCCGCATCGCTTGTCAGCGAAACGGTTAAAGTTTTGACAGAACCCCCCACCCCCAAACCCCCCAACGTAAGCAACACAAAAGTTGTTGGACAACAACAGCAACAACAACAACTCGGCAGCAAATCAAAACACAAAAGCAACTAACAACAACAACAAGAGCTACAATAGTTTGTGAATCTGTCACAACTTGTTAATACCCTACATCGCCTCTTATGACTAGATTCCCATCAAAATCGAGCGTTGTAACGCGAGTGGAAAGTTCTTTCGTGAACCGAGTGTATTTTTGGTTAACCATCTTCCTCCTAGAAAAACTAGGTTGTGCCGTAGGACTCGAAATCCATCCACGTAAAACAAAGATATACAAAGTGAAGGAAGCAGAAAAAAAGAAATAAATTCAGGCATTGATCCACGGGGGTTGTTATGGCCATATAATAATAATAATAATCTTAAAAGCTCTCCAAAATCGCGTTGAGTGCTAAAATTTATACATAAAATTAGTTGCTCCTAACTTGCAAGTTGGCCGTATTCCAATCGATTTTGAGTTATATATGAAAAATACTCAAACAAAGATCTTGCTAGGGAGAAAGAGAGAGTTTCTCTTTGGTGTTAATGGATACTTATGGGAGGTGATGAACGGGAGACATGAGAAGACTAGTTCATAAAGGAAGAAACCAAAGGAAAGGAAATTATAGAGAGAAGAAGTCCTGTTTTTAATTGGGATCTTCAGTGAAAGAAGCAGAAATAAAGGCAAACAGTGTTAAAGGCTGGGACCCTTTGACACCAAAGGAAAAACTCAGAGAAAATCCTTGGAAAAATTAAGCGATTAAATGAAGCAGTGAGAAAACATGAAATAACCTAAGGTGAAAGTCAATAAAAGCCCTCAAATTGGGGCATAGCGCCTAGAGACCGAGAGCAATGGGCTTAGAACTTAAACTGTACAGTAGGAAGGAAAATTAACTCTTATTATAACTTGATCCCTTGATAACTTGAAAACTGGTATAAGAGATTTTCGGTGGACGAGTGGATAGTGCACAATCTCGCCAAGCAAGATTTCGTGGGTTCGAGCCGCACTCATGTCGAGAGCACGACGCGAGAAACTGGTTTGTGGCGTATGATATAAAATCCACCCACAATAAAAAATCTTCAGTAAAGGAGGCAGAAAACAAGGCTATAAGGCTGGGATCCGATTGGGTTGGTATGGCCATATAATAATAATCCAATTTGGTGCCAAAATGACTTCCTTAAGTGAAATATCCTAAAGTAGTGTGGTCCCATTTGATTAAGCGTTCGTTGTAATCCGCACACATGGGCTTAAGGTTGACTTTTGCAGTTTTCCGGCTTTATAAAGTCCACCAAACCGAAGCACACAGACACCCAAACACACACACACACTCACACACACACACACTTATATACCTTATATATTTACGTTTTATGCATAAAACCTAAATTTCATTAGGGTTTCATCTCTGGCAAACGAAAGAGCACCCGCCTTACATGTAACATATCATATCATATGCATATCAAATATTTTACATCCTGTCGAATCGTCCTATGCTTTTCACGCATTTCTCTTGTATTTTTGCTTTTGCTCTTTTGTCCTTTCTTTCTTCCTTTCTTTCTTTGCTTTTTATTGTTATACCCTGCATTCGTTGTTGTTGTTGTTGTTGTTGTTGTTGTTATTTCCTTTCCTCTCCTTTGTTTGTTATGCATATATGAACATGTCACATGGATATAAAAATATATCGCATGGGTTAATCAAACACAAACATTGCTCGTTGCGGTTGCAACAGCTGAGCTAAAAGTGGGGATACCCTGTAAAAAGTATGTATTGATTGGTAGAGTTTGATATGTATTGAGAGCGTTTCACACATTTTTCAAAGATTTCTTGAACCTTATCTTCTAGTTTCGCTTGAAGTCCCCCGATTTCATAAATCATAGAGTCCCTCCCATGGCTGGTAGCCAAAATACCACACATGGTCTGCATAAAGAAAATCCGGGAGCTTGAATTGTCTTGTAGATCATAATTTTATTTTTCAGAGATAAGTTCTTTCTTGGGACGGGGAGCCATGACAAGGAGTGCTCTATCTAGAATTTGATATTATAATACGAACCAGAAGGTCCATTGTAGACCCCTTAACTTTACCACCAAAATGGGTTGTCTCTTTATGCGTCTTTCCATCTATCTGTATGTATGGAAGCTGATCCCTCAGTTTTGAAGCCTTGCTAATGAAAATTGGTGCAAAGCCTGTCTGAACCGATCGGATCGTACCACTGAAATAGGTATTTGCCAATATTGCCTATGTTTATCAATCGATTGTCTTTAAATAATCCATAGACTTGAGTTTCTATTTGCTATAACAATCCACAAAATTTCAAGACGATTATCTTACAAACATGGAAGATATATAACATACATACAAATTTCCGTACTTCCGCTGAATAAATTATCTAGCAGAGTGTATTGCGGCTTTGCGAAGGATCTTCGACCCGCCTTTGATAATATTTTTCCAATTCTTTAATGACATTATACTATAACTGTTAAAACTCAGCCGATTTGAATCGGGAATGGCTTAAAATGCTTGAAATGTACAGATTGATATTGGCAATTCGGCATATCAACATATTTCAGGGATATTTTCGGTTTTCTGAAAATTGAGGTATATGAGTCTTCCTCCGATTTCCAAACTCAGCCGATTTTAGCTTGTGAAATGTCAATCTAGTTTCGAAATTCGATTCTTGAAAGTCTCTGAGCAATAAAGTTTGCTAAAAGTCGAATACCTATAAAAGTGCCACAAATCTTAACTTTCAACTCCAAAGCAAATTTCCTCATCTTGGAATATAGGTTTAACTCTCAAATTCAGCATCTGATTTCAATGCTTAAGAATGATAATTTTCCTCATTTTATATAGATTATACATTATATCTTTTACAGCATATCTTCTAGTCCCCCAAACAGTGGGCGTATAGCGTCCTGGTGCTTGTGTAGCCTTTGGGGCACATTTTAATTTGGACCTTTTACAGCATTTCAAGCATTTTAACATCATTTCAGAGCTCGTTACACATATTATATTATTCGAATTGCAATTTCGAGATTAGAAAATCTTTTATTTCTGCGGATTGTGTATAAAATGTATATAAATGCAGTTAAAATAATGGTTTGTTGTGCCTTAATGCGATTTTCATTGTTGCTGCGTTAGCCTTTTGTGTCCCTAGACAGATACCCAGACCTGACCCCCACTTTCCACTTCCCATTCCCCACTTTTCACTTTCTACTTTCCAATCTCACTCAAACTGTTCCAAAGCTTGCAGAAATTTCAAATAAAACAAACATGACAAATCTTGTAAGCCTCTTAAACAAATTGAAACTTTGTTAAGGGTTGGCATATCTAGCATTTCAGATTGAAAAAAACTATAGGTAGGTATGGCGATAGTTATAGAGTATAAAAAATGGGTCAAGGTTTCAACGGCACATGCAATACCATTTTTCCACTGAAAATTTGTTTGACTATCCGAAGAAAGTAGACTTTCTATATGATATGTGAGTTCAGTTCACCGAAGGGTCTTCTAGAGTTTTGCCAAATTGCTAATTGGAAGAAACTTCTACTTCCTTAATCCTTCTTCTGGATGGTATTAAAGTATACCTAATATTGCGCGATTTTTCAGTGACCAATGGATAGTGGGTTAGAGTCCCAATCATGTCGAGGCTGTGGCGTAGGATTTGAAATCGACTAACATAAAAAAAGATCTGAAGGAGACAGAAATTAAGGCAAATAGTGCTTCAGACTTTGACCCAATAATGTTGTTATGTCCACTATTTTTTTTTTGTAAATTTTCCAGATCTTAAATATCTTATCTTAGAGTTGAAGAAACATTGGTGTTTCCGGTTTAATTTTACAAAAAGCTTTACCACTTTTCCAATTTATTAACTAAAGGAATTTGAGTTTCTAAAGCTCAAAAGTTCCCAAAGTTTGTGTAAGAAACTTTGTGCTTTTGAAAGTAGTTTGTTCATGAACTTCATGAACCAGTTCCAGAAAGTTACTAGAAAATTTCAAGCAATTAATTTGATAGTTTATTTTTATTAAATTGTTCGTTAAATTCCCCCCGCATTCCCCCCGCAAACTTTATGTTTATTAATTTCGATATAAATTTAATTTCAATTCATTTACAATTTTTCCCCCATTTTTCTTCGCCTCTCATTGAGCTTTTAAATTTTCCGAGGATTTATTTAAGGGGATTTTTCTTATATATTTTTTTCATTTTTTTGGTTGTCGTCGCCTTAATTTCATTTATGCACTCGCCGCCGCCTCCTCATGCGACGTGCGCATATGCCACATGCCCAGACCACAAAGCACCACATGCCCCACATGCCCCACATGCCACATGCCACACTCGCACACACACACACACACACACACACACACCCGGCACTAGCCGCAGGTCCAGAGCTGTGAAAAATAACATTAATGTCGGCCAGACATGGAAATGCTCCCTGCAAAAGGACGTCATAAAGAAAGGAAACTCGACGCTTTCGACAGGCTCTTGGGTAACATTTTGATTAAAGAAATCCGAAAATTGTATAGAAAATAAGCTGGAAAATATATACAATATTAGACAAAACATTTCTAGTTAATCTAAGTCCAAAGTTCATGTGGTCCAAGCTTCTCTCTTGGAGAGTTATTTGTTGTTTTCGACATTTTGGACTTAAGTTAAGGTCGATCGAACCATATGTCCTTTATCCTTCCACAACTTGGCCAAAGTTCAACCAATTCGTTAGAATATGTATTTACGGTATACGCTTCGGATTTAACAGAATTCGTCGAAGGTTCAATTAATAATAATAAATGATCTAATACTTTTGAAAGATTCTATAAAAGTCCGCAAGATTCTATATGATTTGCAAATGATGCATTATTATTATTATATAACCATAACAACACCATCGAGTCAATGCCTGGGGCACTATTTTCCTTTATTTCTGCTTCCTTTATTGAAGAACTATTTTTTTTACTTGGGTGGATTTCAAATCAAACGCAAATGATGCATTACTAACATGTTTTAGGACCGATTATTCTAAAATTGTTGATCAATAGGTAATATTGCAACTGAAGTGCACGTAAAATTTCAATGAAATTGCTCAAAAAATATGGAATATATGAACAATACTAAACAACTGAGACTATATTAGTCTGATTGTTAGATCATTTGCGGAAACTGACTGTCCTTGAGTGAGAATCATCTCAAAAATCTGGGAATAAAATACTTTTTGATATTTTATACCATATTTCAGAAAAACGTTGTTTCCTTATAAATTTAGATTTAGCCGTTTTAGATCCTTTATTAAGTTTCAAACGATTTCCGTCGAAAGTATCTTAAAATTATTGCATTGAAGTTAAGATTTATTTTGCATTAAAATCGCATTTTCATACAAAAAATTCATATCTTTGAAATAATCAGAGTTTTCTTAAGACTTTGGTCTTAGATCCTTATGTTTCTCCGTTAACACTTTGCAAAAATTCAGCTGATTTGAGTCGGAAATGACACAAAATGAGTTGAATATTGTACATAGTTCCTATCTTGAATATATTCTTAAAATATAAAATATTCTTAAGACTTTGGATCTTTCGAAGTGTCAAAGTCTCATGACCAAAACTCAGCCAATTTGATAACCGGAACAAACTCAATATACTAGGTTTACAAATTGAATTGATTCTACATCAAAATCTCAATTTCAAGATACCCTTTTTTGCTGCTGTTAATACAGGGTATACACGAAAATAAGAAGAATTCGTGGCAACCACTTGGCATTGTTCGTGTCGCGGCTGTTTATGGCTTTGTGGTCCACTCGCCGCCTGTTCCCCCTGTCCCGACTGTCCCGACTGTCCCGCCTGTCCCGCCTGTCCCCCCTGTGCCCCCCTGTGCCGCGTGTCAGCCTGGTCGGGAGCTCATTTAAATTAACAACTCAGCAGGCGGGCCTAAAAGACTGAAAGACTGCATGGAATTTTCGAATTTTATGGCCGCAGGAGTGGGAGGAGGAGGAGGAGGCGTGGCAAGCAGCTCGACCGCCTCGATTACGCCACAAAATCGACACCATTTGTCGTAATCAATTCCAGAGCTTGATGATGGCAGGAAAATTGCATTGTTTCTTCTCTCCTCCCGTGTTGACCAATTGCCAATTGTTTGGCATTATGCAACACTGCAAGGCAAAACAGGTGGCAACGCTGCAGAGGACTGAGTGGGTTGGGGAGGCGTGGGGAAGTGTGTTTTTGGCAAACAAACCAAAACCATTTTGGGGCAAGACACGCCGAGAAATTGCAACAGAATCCTTTAAGCAAATTCCACTTAAAATGCAATTAAAACATTAACGTATAAGCCCGGGCACTGTGGGGACTGAGGGGGGGACTGTCGGGGCCTGTGGTGGAGCCAGTTGAGGGCGTGGCTGGTTGGGCAAATTGGCAAGTGGAGCACGCGTAATTACCAAAAATATGGCAGCTGTTGCCAGGCAACAAGAAGAAGAAGAAGAAGAAGGAGAAGACGAACAGCTGAGGAGGCAGAGCAAGGGGCATGGAAGCTGGAAGGATATGGGGCATATTTATGAGGAATTAATACTTATATGGCTTGACCTAATGCTTAAAGAGCGCCAATGAATTTCTGAATAGGAAACGTCTAAAAGAAAAGCAATTGAAGAAAGATTGATTGCCACGCGTCGAAGATCTGATACTCTTTTCAGAGCTTTCATATATATATATCTTAGGAGATTAGAATCTTCCGCAATTCCTTATTTAATCGCAACTGCCTGACATAGTACACCAATATTGGCAAGCTATATGATATAGTGGTTCGATCCGCTTGAAATTTCGCAGAGCATTAAATAATAAAGAATCCTAAAAAGTGCCTAAATCCACCGCCTAGCGCACTGTCCCGCCAAACAAGGGGTGTGGGTTCGATACTCAATCTGCCTTTTTCCAGACAAATCTATCGTTTACGTTGCTCCTGAATTGCGAGAAATGAGATTTCTGGATTTTTTATATAAATTGTATTAGCCTATTTCCATATTTTATATCAAAATTTATGAAAAAGTGTCACCTTTTTCTGGAAAAAATGATCGTAAAGCGAAAAATCAAGACTTTCCTGGGTCGTTCGTGTCAAGTTTCATTAGATAATCGCAAAAAATATGCCTTATTTCGAACGAATTAACCATACCAACCAACCATATACTCTTAACTTGGTAAAATCTAAGCTAAGAAATGGGATTGACCCAAGCAGCTTAAGGGTAGTCTCTGTTTAAGATAAAGTTTCTATAACAACAATACTAGTTTTTCTTTATATATTATAGATATAGACATATATATGTAAACATGATTGGCATGAACTTTTCGATAACGATAACAACAGTTTGTTTGCTTATAAAATTGTAAAAAAACAATTGTAGAATAATTAAATACATCAAAAATTATAAAAAATGAACCAAATATATTTGAATATTTTCAGTTCTTTTAAAAATATTAAAAGCCCATTAAAACAGTTTTTTTTCTTTCCATCAAAAATTCTATAAAAACACCAAACTATTGGGATATTTTTAGTTTTTTTTAAAGAATTTTTGAAAACTTTTAGGAGTTGCTCCCTAAACGTTAGGAAAACGTTAGGAACAGCTTTTTCTGTAACGAAAAGCTGGCAGCACTGGCTAGGCTTGCTTTTTTTTTTGTTTTTAGTTTTGTTTTTGTTTTTGACTTAACCCGATCTGGCAACTATATGGCTGGCTATATAAATGCCGCTGACAATTGGAATTGTGACATGTGACAATTCAAAGGAAAATTCATTCGTCTAGACGCCGATTTCGTTCTCGGAATATAACAAAATTTCAACTCAAATTATTTTGCATTTCATTTCAACTCTCAACTGGATTTTGTGTAAGTCTTTTACAGCGCCACGGGGCGGCGCGGGGCACCCGGCGATCTTTAAAGTTTAAAGATCGGCTGCTAACGGTATACGGCTATATAAGCATATAACTCTTATACCATTCCCATAGCCCAGCATATTCGAAAAAAATCTAAGAAGAAAAAATGCCGCGTAATGTGCGACAGAAGAAGCGAGCGGAGCGCCGTGTGCAAGCGGCGGCAGCGGCAGCGGCGGCAGCAGCAGCAACAGCAGCGGCAGCAGCAGCGGCAGCGGATGCCAACACCAACAACAATGAGGCGGCGGCGACGGCAGCGACGGCGGCGGCGGTGGGCGAAATAGTGGGTGAGGGAGCTGCGATGAAGGTTAATAATAGTAGGAAGAAGCACGATACGCAATTGGATGTAAAGGCAATGGGTGATGGGGATAAGAACCACAACAACAACCAGAACAACCACAGCAACAACAACAACAACAACAACAACCACAATAATCGTAATCAACACAACAACAACAGCAGTAGCCGCGGCAGCGCCAGCCACCGTCATGTCCAGGGCGACAATAGCCACAGTGGTCACGTTGGACACAGTGGCACCCACAGTGCTCACAGTGCACACGGTGGACACAACAACAACAACAACAACAACAACCAACAACACCACGGCGGCTCAAGTCACCATCAATATCACGGTGGACAGAACAACAACCACAACAACCATCATCATCATCATCATCATGCTGGCGCCAGTTCAAGCCACAACAACATTGGTGGCAACTACAACAACAACAGCAACAGCAACACCACCACCAACACCGCCAACACCAACACCACCACCAGCAGCAGCAGCAGCAACACTAGCTTCATCCATAACAAGAAACCCAAGGCATCTCGGGCCGATCCCATTTTGGCCACTTTGAGCAAGAATGCGTTGCGTATGAGCGATGTCCAGCTGTTGCATGGACCACACTGGCTCAACGATGCCATATTGAACTTCTATTTCGCCTATCTCGAGGAGATCAAGTACAAATCGAATGTGGACTTTATGTTTATAACACCGGAGATATCGCAGTGTATGCTCTATATGGACGATAAGGAGTTGCACTCGCTGCTTGTCACCCAGAATAAGGCGCTGCGCAAGCCATTCATATTCATCGCGATGAATGACAATCATTCGCGGAAGCGCGGGGCAGGTGCACAATGGAATCTATTGGTGGCCTCACGACCGGATAAGACCTTCTATCATTTCGACTCGTATGGGGGCAGCAATACGGATAGCTCATTGGAACTGGTTGCCAATATCAAGGATGTTCTGGACATGCAACATGCACGCTTTCGGAGCATGCGTTGCCTGCAGCAGAGCAACGACTATGATTGCGGCATCCATGTCATCTGCATGGCCGATCAGCTGGCCGACTATGTGAATCGCTATGACAGTGTCGATGGTGTCCAGCCGCTGCATCAGGATGTCATCAAGGCCAAGCGGAATCAGCTAATCAAGCTGGTTGCCTCCCTCGGCCAGCACATCAAGTAGATGGACGAAGCAACCAAGCAACCAAACAACCCGACAAGGCAGCAACAGATACAGATCCACACACACACACACAATCCCTTGCACACACACACACACACACTCTGGAACACACACTCCTTGACTCAAGTCGCATCGAATCGTATCGAATCGCTTTGAATCGCATCGAATCGAAACGAATCGAATCGACTTGCTTAAGTAAAACATCATAGCATTTTCCTCATTTTCCGAACCAGCCCTAGATACACTCTACCCCCTACACACTTGTTCCCCCTACACATTCTACCCCCTATACATACTCTGCCCCCTACACACTCTTTCCCCCCTACACACAATCTACCCCCTACACATTCGACCCACTTAACACTATACCCCGTATAGGGGGCCCCTATACACTCTTCCCCATACACTCGACCCCCCACACATACCCCCTTCACACTCTTCCCCCTACACACTCTTACTCTTTCTATCTCTCTTTCTCTCTCTATCTTTCCGTCCCCCCCGAACTAAACTATCTTTGACGCAACAACCCAGACGCCTCAGTCAGATTTGCTCTTCTATATCTTCAATGCTGCGGAAAATGCTTTGATTTTTCCTTCAGAAAAACCACACACACACACGCTCACACACACTCACCGCCTTCGCGCGCACACACACTCCCCGCTCGCATCCTGAATCCGGCTATCCATAAGAGAACCCGAATATTTAGCATTGGCGCTCTGAAATATAAAAAAATTCCTTTCTTGGCCTATCCCAAGTCAATATTTAATGTATTCATCATCTTTCAAATCTTCAAAAATAATGGAAATTGTTTTTCTTTGAAGTATTTCGGAATCTTACAAAATTAAATGAACATTAATATTGAGTATGGAAATTTCTCTATAGTTTTATTTAGGATGGGAAATGCATAAGTTGCGGAAAATTTTGATCACATTTTGGATAGAAATTTTCGATGGTGTTGAAGACGATTGCAAAGAAAAAGAGATATAGTATACCAAAATTTGTAAGCGCAATTATCGGGAAGATATATGAGATATGTGAAAAATGGTCACTAATATGGAAAGATTTTGGTGTTATATATGAAGCTTGTAAAAAGAAATAGCATATGATTAGAAAAGAAACAAACTAAAATTTTAAAAGTAATGGACTTTTTGGGAAGAAACATATACATATTTGAGAGAAATGGAAAACAATTGGGGAAGGCGTGGGAGAGAATTTCATAGAATCTTTAGGAAAATATTGGCGGAAGAAATATTCGCCATGCGAAATAGGTGACAATTTCACCCATTTGAAAGAAATAGAGGAAATTGCGGGGAGAAAGCAATAATTTAATGAGATGCAATTGATAATTGGTCTAATATAAGTAAAGTGTCATACGATTTTTTTGGAAAAAGTAGATACTACTTTGGTACTGAACAAGGGAACATGTGGAGATATATTATGGATTTGGTAAACTTAAATTTAGAACGAAGTAATCGATTTTTTTTTTTTTTTTTTTGAAGGGACGTACGCATGCTTCGATTGAAATAGCTAATAATTTGGGGAGAAATAGTCCCTAGTTTAAGAATATATGGACGTCTAATAGGGAAAATTGCATCAGATTAGGGAAGAAATATACTAAAAAATACTAAAAAAAAAAGAGGCCGCTTATGAAGAAATTCTTTGGAATACCCATTAACTATAAAGCTATTGGAAAAAAAATTTAAAAAATATATAAAGAAAAATATAAAAAATATTTACTTTATCGATTTCTTTGAAAAGAGTATAAAATACACCTGGAAACATTTATCTTATATGTTATTGCGGAAACAAATTGCCAAAGATCTGTAGAGTTTTATAATAAATAAAAAATAACCAAAAATGTGTATAAAAAAAATTGAGATAATGAATATCGATACTCCCCGACGGGGAATTGAACCCCGGTCTCCCGCGTGACAGGCGGGGATACTAACCACTATACTATCGAGGACCTTGAGGCGGTCCGAAGCAAATAGCCCAAATGAATTATATTTCAAAGCTATTTTTAGCACTTTTGATAAGCAAGTTGTATATTAATTGTTATTATGGATTATGGATGGTATAAAGTTGCCTTTTTTCTAGCTGAAAAAAGGCTGTTTTTGGCGTATGTAGAACTCTGTCAACGCTGGCTTCGAGTGCAGAAACCCTGAAAAAACACTTTAAACTAACCTCACGACACCCAAATATTTGACAACGGGAGGCGGTTGGGGATCGGGGCTGTGAGTCCCCCAAGATAAACCCACAGTAAATACTTTTTCGTGTTACGTGCTGCCGCAAATGTTGCTCGTTTTCCCCCCAAATTTTTTTGTTGTTTGGCTTTTTTTTTTGGCTGTTTTTTCTTGTGTTTACTTGGTGGGAGATGCGCTTGCTGCGGCTTCTGCTTAAAGTGTAAACTCAATTTACGTGATCGAATTTTCCGCCATGGCACTTTACTCCTAACTGTAATCTGATTCAGCGACAGAATTTTAGAAAAACAATAACCCCCCATCCCCACGCCCCTCAAGAAAAATCCCTACCAAAAAGCACCACAATTAATTCAGATCAACTTGGTTTGTTTTTGGCCAAGAAATTATGCCGGGAAAATTGAAAAGCTTTAATTGTGTTTTTCTTGTCAAAATTTGATTTATTAGCTTTTGGCTTTTATCTCAAATTCTCGCTAATTATCAGCTTTATTTGGCCTAAAGATAGTTGAATTCCGTTAGGTCATAATCTGGCTCTGTAACAAATTGTCATTAGGATTTATATTCCTTATCAGGTTTGGTCATAACTCGTCATCTATTATGGGATTAGTTAATCTTTATGGGTTTGCTATTTTGACAGCTGCTGCTTTTGGCTATAAATTCAGGAACTAGCCGTATTATAATCGCATGCGGAACGTGTGTAATGGGAAATACGGGAAATAAGGGTACTACCGATTTATTGGAATATATGTAACAGGCAGAAGAGGCGTCTTGGACTCCATAAAGTATGCACAGCATCAACAGCCAAATCGATTTAGTCTGTCTGTCTCTATTTATATATCCAATAATACTGGGGAAAAGAGTTTGTACCACGAAAACTATTAAGAACTCACCACAATATTTAACCCAGTCTTAACTCCAGTCTCCTTCATAAGTCCCTAGTCAAATTTCAGATAGCAAAGTTAAAGGAGAAGAGAGATCACAAGAGCGATATCTTGGCTGCTTGTGGACTTTGGATTGAATAGCTTTAAAACAACGAAAAACATAAGCAAAATCCAATTTCAATTGTATAAAAATATATAAATATATGATAAGTGGTTCGATCCGGTCGGTTCTGGCAAGATAATTAAAGAAGACTGCCAAGTTTCATTACCATAGTTCAAAAACGTTCCCTCCCAAATAAAAAAAAAAGCGTGAAATTTTCGGTGATTCGTAATATCTCTTTAATTTAATTTAGCTGAAGTTTCCGTGTGTTCCAAAACTCTATTTGGAAGGAGATAAGAGATAAAATTTTTCAGAAAAAATAATATATTTTGAATACAAATTCTATAGACTTGCTCTCTGGGACTTCTATACCATTCATCCAAATCGAAACCCAATAAAGCAATCAAAGTCGGTCCTTACTTGCTGTCGTTAAGCCCATTTGTAGAGGGTATTTAAAAGTCCCATGTCAACACATTTTTCGCTGATTTATCGCTAGCCCTATTTGACGGGGCATCGGAACTCGGAGCATGTCTATGGCAGTATCAATTGTTTTATTGCTTTCGGGCTGTTTTTGCGCTCGTTACCAAATTTTATTGTATTTATTTTGCACTTCATCGTGGATAAAGCTGGCAACGCCAAAGGCATTGGCCACTCCAGTGCCACAGATTTAATGTGTGTGGGGAGAGGGTGTGGCGGGAGAGTGTGTGTTGTGAGTGTGTTTGAAGAGCTCTCCAAGCCCTGCACAACTTAAGGTGTTCGTGACTCGATATGGATTACTTGCCAAACCGATTATGACTGTTTATAAGGTTTTGAAAGTTTCTTAACTTTACCAAATCGGAATCAAATGGGAGATGATTTTCACTTCATGAATTTTTTATCAAAATTGAAACTCCCTTACCTCCTGTAACTTCCCCAAAAGAACCTAAAAGACAATTTAACAAACCTGGTATATTAAAAAGTGTGGGGCCTGGTGGAATCGATTACCGAAAAAGTGTCTATTCCTTCTGAAGAACCTAAAAGATACTTCGGCATCCCTATAATATTCTAAGCTTTGAAGCTTCGTAAAACCGCCCGTTTTGCACCCTGTTGAAACCAAATTTATCATTATTATTATATGGCTATAACAACCCTATCGGCTCACAGCCTGCAGTACATTTTGCGTTCCTTCCTACTTCCTCAAATTTTAAATCTTACGCGAAAACCTGGTTTCTAGCAGTATCCATAGAGTTCTGTCTTACTATTTTCCTAAGGAGCTTAGGAACAACAAGATCGTAAATGTCTTGTAATGGTTTCTTCCGTCGACGAGCTGGCGTGGAGTTTATAGGTCACCTTTGTTGAGACAATGATTTCCAGTCAGCTTGCATATATTTTTCCGATCTTAGATATATTTTTTGAGACACAAGGTAGCTTACTGCCTTTACTGCTTCGGAATTGATTTCACCTCTGCCATAAGCCTGGCCTGGTGATTGGAAGAACTTTTGTGTCAATTTTTCTGAAATTTTCAGAATATCTAAATAAAGAGACAAGGTGAATAAAATCTAAGGAAAAAATAGAAACTGAAGTAAATCCTTGTAATATTTTTCGCTGTGAATACCAGAAATACAAAAAAACAGACCAACTCTTAAATCTTTTTAAGGTCTCAAGGAATTCCCAACTTGATTTAGTTCTGAATATGTAAATTTATCAGTTCACTTAAATGGTTTATGGAACCAAAAGCAAAACGCGTGCTGGAAAACCCCTTCAAGGTATTTATCTAAGAGTAAAGTTTCGGTTACACCCAGAGATTTATGGCCACAGGATTTAAGCAAAGGGACAACTTTAAGTGCAGAGATTTACATGAATCACAGTTCAGCTTGGTTCGGTTGGGTTCAACTGAGTGCGGTTCGGTGCGGTTCGGTTCGCTAAGGTACGGTCTAATGAGCCATGAGAACCATGAGAAAGTCGAGCGTGCAGCGTGTTGCCACAGCTATCGCGTTTTGTGCACTAATAAAATATTTATGACATTTTGCGTCAAATAAATAATATAATATAACAGCAGTTGGAGCTTAAGGTTACAGAGTTGCCACCCCGTTGCGAGCGCACAACTGCTTCGCCAGGTGCACAATCAATCAATCAATTTGCCTAGGCAAATCTCCAGGCAACCAAGGCAAGGTGACAGCCAACAGCCAATAGCCCAGAGCCCCAAGCCAGGAGCTGGGAGCTGGGAGCTGGGAGCTGGGAGCCAACTCGACTCTTGGAACCAACTGAAAAATGTGCCCCAAGTGGCGTCTCACTTGACTTTAAAATGACATCGAGCTGTCTGACTACCCACACTTTGTGTGTGTGCAACAACTGCCCCTCAGGCACTCCTCTGCCTGCCACACCCCAGCTATGCTCTATACAACAACTCAGTGCTCCTCCTCCGACTCCTCCTACTCCTTCTCCTCCTACACTCCCTCCTCCCTCGCTCCATCCTCAATGTGTGTGCACAACTGGGAAAACTGATAGCAATGGCAACATCAACGTCTGTTCCCTGGTTGCGGATGAGAGCAAAACTACTGCAAGCATAGCTGATTCGGGGGCTACTGCCGGCTAAAGAGCTTAGCTGGGCACACTGGAAGAAAAACTATGCACACAAGTACTATAAGGAGGGATTATCTAAGTGAACTTTCAGTCCAATACGTTTAGAAACATGAGAAATATAGGCAATCCCGACTTTTGTTTATATGGTACCTATGTCGCATAAGATCAGATTAGATCATAATGAATCTGGGAAGTACTATATGTAAGCTTTCAGTCCAAAACATGGGAAATATGGGCAAAACCGATTTATGGTTATATGACCGCTATATAATGTAGTGACGGTCCGATCCGAACGATACCGACAAATGTGCTGACATGTGCTAAATTTTCTTTAGTTTCATTCATTCTATCTGGCACACTTTTATACCGATTGTCTTCAACGTTTCAGGAAATATTCTAGACATATCATTGTACAGTCGAACTTCTTTATAGTCAACTTCTATACAATGAAGCTTTTCCTATTATGAATTGATTTCAAACACACAACTTTTTCGTTCCAATTTCATTGTATTTTAATTAATTGCCATACAATAAAGTTTCTATATAATGAAGTGATTTTCTGCTCCCGTCATGATTCATTATGGAGAAGTTCGTCTATATATAAAAATTTAGATTTTTTGACATTTTAATAGTCCTGGAGAAATTTTTGGTTTACCTCAATTTTATACCCATTTTGACAAATATTCTCAAGTTTAAAAAATCTTCGGAGACAAAAAAGTCAGTTAAAGTTAAAAGTAAGTTTTGTTCATATCTCAATTGTTTTCCAAGCTTTTGACTAATATACAGCTTAGATTATTTATTATCCTTCGTTCCACCAAATTTGAGAAGGATCGGACTATAGCATACAGCTGTCATACAACTAAAGGATAGTTTTGCACAATGTACTTGAACACTCATGTACTTGTATTTCAGTTCCACACAAACTTTAGTTTAGTTTCTCTAAAACTATATAAAACTATTTAAAACTATATCATATAGCCACTCTATATATCGTATTTCACTAAAATTCGATTTTACTTATTTCCCACGATTTTCAAGTTATAACTTTTAAATTTCACACAAACTTAAGCTGAACAGTCAGGCAACTATATCATGTTATTTTTTGCTAACCGAATTATAGACATATACTATAATGTAGAAATGTTAAAAAATTGTTCCACTCAAAGAACGGATTGATTTCTCTCAGTGCATAACGAGTACGGCAGCAGTTTTTCATAGTCTACGCCGGAATGGGAATGAATCAGGAGCAAAGCAACAGATGCGCTGTGCAATGTGAAATATGGGCAGAAGGATCCATTTCAGAGCAGAGAGAGGAAAAAATGCCCGTTAGCTGAGATAACGGTAAAATTATGTACGCACGTGTCTGGAGTAATTACGTTTATCTGGCGTTAATTTTAAGCAACGATTTGAACGATTTAACGCACAAATAAAAGCAGAAATTCAATTAGAAACAGTAAAAAAGAAGGGGTATTCCCTTGGGTGATTCACAACAGCCTGCAAAAGATATAGCCAATTTCGTCTAGCTTTCGAAAAGGAATAATTTCGGCATGGAACGCTCAATTAGAGCTCTGAACGAACAGGTTGTAAGCTCTCTACTTAAAACAGGCCTTTAATTGGATCGGGAAATCATTGGAAAAGTCGGTCACTAAGCACTACCAATGCCAAAACAAAAGCGTAAGTAAAACACAAAGTGGCGGGGGAAAGTGGAAGGTAGGAGACACGAGGATGTGGCACATCCAGCGATGTTATCCCTTTGACTTTAACAGAAATTTATGTTGTTTACTCGGGAATAAGCATACGGCAAGTAGAGCGCAATGATGACGCTGGTCAAAAGCCCCCCACAACGCCCACAAAACAACCACACCCAACTCGGACCCTAAACCCATGTCCCCAAAAATCCCACGCACCCCTGGTGACAGCTAAGAAATGACTCGCACAGCGGGGCGACGCACTCAAAGTTTATGCAACATGAAATCCAAAATGCGAAAAAACAAGGTGTTAAAGGCACTTTTCACGATTTTTAGTAACTCTTAGAAAACTATAAAATATCTTTAAACTATGCAGGGATAATGCCGAAAAACTCCAGGTTTCAGCAGTAAGATAATATAACTTTTTATACCCTACACCCATTGAAAATAGGTAAAGAATGTCTATAATATAGACCTTATATAGTATATAAGAGCAGCATTTTTTAAGGATAATAAAAAGTCGATAAATATTTTATCTTTAAAGTTCTTAGATTCTGAACGGCCGAACTTAGGGGCTTAGGGGCCTCAGTGGACTAGCGCACTGTCCCGCCAAACAATAAGTGTGGATGCGAGTCTCACTCATGTCGATAGCACGACCCTCCTGGAGGCGGTCAGGCTGTGACCGATAAAGTTGTTATGGCCATATGATAATAATAATATCGAATTAGCTAAACATAGGCAGCTGTATGCTTCGAAGGTTGCCATTTATATATAGATCAAAGCTTCCAAAATATGGCTTACCAAAGTTTCTTTCAGGTCTGCTCACTTAAAGACCGGAAAAAAGTAGTACAGTCTCCCTACCGGTCTCAACAGCAACCTCACTCCCACTGAGTGGTCTCCCACTGATCGCTGAACAGAGTCATTTGTCGCTCAGCTACTGGGGTCAGTAAGTGAGCAAAACGAACAAAGTGTCTACGAAAATGGTCTTTTTCTGTTCGTGTATTTTATCATAGGCAAATGCAGCGAAAAGAACGCAGAGAAAAGAGGGTAGCATACTACCCATACATAATCGATGTTTTCTTCTCACACAAGCACAAAAGACCGTTTATAAAGAAAAAGGTCTCGAGAGAACAGAGGACCAGTTGGAACGTGAAAAATTCACATTTTTGAATTAGTTGAGCGAAGAACAAGCCGAGCAAAATCGATGTTTTGAGTGTCTTTTCAGGACACTTTCACTTGGTTTCTCTGGGCCACGACTATATAACAAAGAGACACCGTTTTCGGCGAGCTATGACTAAATTTAAGCCACTATTAATGAGTGTTCCATTGCCTACGCTTGGCGTACTTGTAGGATCCTTCGTTAAATCATGACTTTCACGGCATAAACATAAGCCCAGCGCACACTTAATGCGAAAAGTGCAAAAATCAAAGAAGATATATGGCAGGCATTATATTCACATTCAACTTGGAACAGATCCCAAATCAACAACAAGTCACAGGCTTTTGCTTTGACTATGAAATGTCTTTCCCAAGAGGTGCCCCTGCTGTCCGGAGGGGCTGGGGGGCTGAGGGTGTTCGGAGGGTGCTTAAGTCCTCCGGCAGACGGTGTAAGCTGTAGGCGTCAGTTGTCTTGACATTTTCGAGGTGCTTTCGATGCTTCAAATCGTTTAGAAAATGCCAAAATGCTTATTGAATGATTTATGAAGCGGCGCACCTTCAATTAGAAAGCGATTTGTTGTTGCCAAAGATTTTGTCAATTCGATGGATGGATGAATGGGAGGGATCGGGGGTGGTGGAAGTGTCTGACAACACAATTTTCAATGCAAACAAAAGCACAAATGTTTTATGTATATTCAAGTGGTATTATCAGATATGAAGTAAGCCCTCAATGGGGAGTGTGTCGGGACACAATTTCGCCAGAGAAAGGCAGAAAATGAGAAATAATTGAGGTTATGTTTGCTTAAATGTGGATGTATAATAAAAAGCATATGCATAATGTTGTGGAAATCTACTTCTTTTTATCCTTAAACTATATTCCCTTCCTAAATTTATTTTGTATAAGCATAGTCAAAACAAAACTACAACTCAGATTTTATTTGCTCCGCTTGTTCTTTGCTCAACCAGGGAACATTTTCGTTCGCTCTTTCGGGTCTTGGGTTCAACCGAGACCCTTTCCTTTGTAAACAATCGACAAACGGTCTTTTCCGCTTGTATGTGTGCTCGTGTGTTGATATGCTACGCCTTTCTCCCACTCTCTTCGACATGTTTGCCCATGATGAAATACAAACAATAATAGACCTTTTTTGTCGACACTTTGCGCGTTTTGCTCACTTACTGAACCCCTGCAGCTGAGCGACAAATGAGGCTATTCAGCGGTCAGTTAGAGACCCATTTTTGTGCTACGCTCTACCCGAAACTGGAGAGCGACGAAAAAGAGCGACTGTTGAGACAGTGAGCAGCGTCCTGTCATTGTTATCGGTCTTTTCAGTGACCGATTTTTTTTAACTAAGATTTTCAGGCTTTTATTTATTTATTTAAAGCATTTGGATTAATTTGTGTCTTACGATTTAAACAATGAAAATTGTATAAAATCATTGCTTAAAGGAACGTCTGTTTTTCCTTTTTTTTGGCGAAAACTGAGAACTTTCTGGGAAAATATGCAACGCATTGATGTGTTTCAATGTTTTCATTTTCCTTAATTGCTTTCAATTTTCATTTTCAGCAGCGCAAACAAAGCAAACTCCGGGTAAAAATGGAAAATAAAATTGAGGAACATCTTAGGGTATCGCAAAGGGCTGAAGTACAAACCCCTCCTGTTGGTTAGGGGGGAGGTGGCTACAACAACTGACCAACAACAAATTGCACAGCGGGGATAATAACGTCAAGCATAATAAAGCAATTTAATGCTCGAACAGCTAGGAAATAACGGAGTGGGAGGGACGAACTGGTTGTACTATAGACCGTGGGGGGAGAACCCTGTGAACCATTCATATGGGCCAGCTCAGGCATGAATTTCGACACGATTCGCTGAAAGAAATGGCTAACTGGAGTGGTCAATGAAGGACAATGAAGATGCACAACAGAGCGTGTCGCGATGCCATATTTTTGACATATAACTAAAATGATAGGCGGCCTCGAGGACTTTGTAGCATACTAAAATTAGCTTAGGACATCATAAACCCAGTTTTGGTAAATCAAAAACAGACAGACTTTTGCTTGGCTTGGCGCAATTAATGGGGTTGTATGCGCTATTTTGCTATGGGGAAAAAGTAATCCATTATATTTTATTTGATTGAAAATGCTACTGAAAAGCGAAAAATTTGTTAGATATGAGCATATTCATTTCAATCTATCATAAACCAAAGGCCTTTGAGTTTTCATTAAAAGGTTATGAAATTTTCTGTGAGCCGTATTTACATATATATATATATCTATATAGACACTGTCTATTATACAGGCAGGCAATTCATTTTCATTAAGCATTCTTTTTCTTCCTTTCGATTATTATCTAACATAAGAAAAATTTGAAAAAGTGTTCAACCGACACAGTCATATTTTTGACTATTCAACGACTGTTGTAGACCCTGTATTTTAGCTACATCAAACTTCGTCTTTTCCGAACTTTTTCGAGTTTTCCACCAAAATCTACCAACTTCTGTCAAAATCAACAATATTTTCTAGATCTTTGAATTGTGTATAGAAACCTCGATATATCTAACCAATCCTTAAATGATATATTATTATTATCACTCTCTACCATTACCTCGCATGTGTTTTCATCTAGGTATTCATGCGATTTGGGTTCCATGAAAAAGTAATACCTTAGCATATCTTCCGTGTTTATAAACCAATTGTTGTAAAATTTTGTAAATCTATAGATAATATTAAAATTCAAGAGCATATAAAATTTAATGACAATAGCAACAAAAATATAGATCTTTTGAGCAAATCTAGCTTACAGTATTAACAAATATGCAATGAGCATACGAAAGGGTAACTTTTGGGGTGCTTTCTGCTCTGCATGACAAACTTCTGGACAAAGTGAATATATACCATGGTGTTATTTGCTTTGGGAAGTGTATAAAAAGTGTGCGTCTTTCGCAAATTATGTTTTATGGGCACGACAAACTACGCATGTTGATGACACTTTTATGAATTGACATCAGCTGATTTTGGTAAGGATAAGCTGAAGCTTGAAGATGACAAATATTTTCAACAACTATGACAAAAATGACCTTAAAAAGCTAAGGATAACGCACTGGAAAAAGAAATTAATATAAATCCCATAAAGCTCAAAATATTATGACACACAGTAGAGACAGCCGCTATAAGGTATTGTTGGATAAAAGATATATAATATATATTATTTCAATTGAATACAAAAGCAAATAAAATAAATATATATTGGGTCTTAATGTCGGGTCAAGCAATTATTTATTTATGCCGCCGACAAAACCTCGCCTCGGGGCTAAAGGCCAAGCTGAAGGGCTGTGTCGGGCGAGGACTACGGCTAACGAATGTGGCCAAAAGGACCAAAGGAAGGAGAGAACAATTGAAATGATTGTCTTGGCTTTTGTTATGATTGTTCCCAGACCTCCTCCTGCCACAAGCTGAGGAGGAAGTTGCAACAATTGAAGTTGCACGTTGAACAGCATTAATCGCAGTTCGGTTTCGATATTATTTGAGAGCAATTGAAATTCAATTTCAATTTCAGTTAACAAGCGACTGCTTTCAAGGCTCCAGTCCCCCCTAAGGCTCTACCCAAGCTGATCCCCGCCAGAATTAGAGCGTTGTTAACCAAGCTGTTTCAAGGCGTCAGCCGCTGTTGGACAATTACATGGTTACAGTAAAGCAACTTGTCGTAGTCTCGTGCTAAAATGCTGTACTATTGGTTACCCTGTAGCTACACTTGCTAGGACTAGACCTTAGTTTGGCAACAGCTTTCTAGTCCCAGGCTTTTGACACTCTCAAATAACTTGGACCGTCCAGAACCCTCCATTGGCTTTTCCTTCCTGTTCTACAGGGTATTAAATAAAACAATATATTTTGCATTTGTTCCCAGAGAATTGTTAAGTCAATTAAAGTTTCTAATTTCTCGCTTCCGACTTTATGTCATATGCTAAAGTCGCGTCCAAACTCGTGCCGATTTCGCTGGCATCTTAAAGTGTGTTCAGTGAACAAATTGCTCAAGACCCATACCCCTAGGGCTTCCCAGCGCCCCCCTTTGGCAGCGTGTGCAGCCAAATGGAAACCATGAAGCGACATTTGCACACGTTACCCAGGCCCATCTCCGCACTCTCCTACTAATCTACCGTGTACCCACGCGGAGGCTATCAACGAGTCGACGCTCCACGGATGTTTCAGCAGCTGGAACTACGCACCCCCCCCCCCCCCTGTCCGCCGTCATCAGAGTTCCATGTTGACGTGCAGCAGACATTTAACTATAATAAACGATATTTCCTTTGCATGCTGACAAGCCGGTGAGCATCCTGACACCACCTTTACCACCTGTACCACCTTCCGATTGGTAATCCAATCCACAGCCACAGCCACAACCACAGGAACAGCCCCAGCCCCGGCCCCAGCTCCAGCCTTTGTGCGTGTCCTGTGCCAAAACACTTTACATAATTTCCAATGGTCTTAAAGTCGTAGCCAAAAGCAATAAACTCATGGAACTACTACGGAAAACAGTGCGGAATATGGACTGGCCGCATTGTGCCAGACATCAGTTTCAGGACTTGAGAATGAAAGGTTTGCAGTTAGTAAGTTATATGTTTGTGTCTGTGTGTGTGTGTGTGTGTGAGTGCTCCTGAGTGAAGAGTAAGGAACTCGGAGTGGTATGTCGGGAGTAGGGAAAGAAGCTATCCTGGCTGCCTGCCCATTCGCTGGCCTTTGCTTTTATTATTTTATATGGCCTTTGGTTATGTGAAAGGAGCTACCAAAGGCAAGTGACTGCAGTCAATATACCCTATAGTTTGATAGAAAAAAAATCTGCAGTTCAAGAAGAAAGTGGAAAGTTAAAGCAGTAACCAAAGGGGAAACCAGCCAAGAGCATGTCAGAAGAGTTAATGTAAACTATGTAAGTCCTAGACAACCAAAGGAGATAAAATAGGATAGCCCAGGGTGGTAGACATGACAGAAACTAAAGAATGAGCTTAAGGAAGTGCTAAGCAAACAACGATTTAAGAAGCTAAGGTTTCAAAGATTGGCGAAGAAACCCATGGATGAACCTCTGCATAAATCAAGGGATTGGATAGGTCTAAGGAAAGATGGAAACTAAAAGGTCGATCAAAAACGGATAAGTAAAACGAGACAAAATAGCATAAGCTCAGGTGTAAGCTAATTTAGAGGAGAAGAGAGGAGGGAGTAAGTCCAAGAATAAACCATTGCAAAGCCAAGGCTTAATCTCAAATATAAGATAAGCATAACTTAGGAAAAACCCAGAAATCAAGGCAAAATTGAATGGATCGGACGTGTATACTTTAAGCTGAGATGGAAACCAACTAACATGGGCTAGGCCCTGGCGAAAGCTCACATAAAGAAGAAGAGATAAGAGAATCAACCCAGAGATAAGCCATAGAATTAGTCAATGTATTGGATAGTCCAAGGTGTAAGCTAAACATCGGATACGCCCAAGTAGAGCCCGAGCCTACCTAAAGGATAAAAGATATGAGAAGAAACCGAAGCTAAGAGGGAAGCTAAAGGAGGAGATATTAGAGAAGAAACACAAGGATATTGATTAATGCATTAATCAAGGGATTGGATAGACCAAGGTATAAGCTGAGATGAAGAGAAAAGCTTGATTAACCAGGAGAAGCCAACTTAAAGGGGAAGAGATAAGTGAAACCCAAGGATAAACCGTGATATAATTCCATATATATGATGAAACTTAAGCAAAACAAATGATAAGCCCAGGTGGAAGCAGAAGAGAGAATGGAAGAAACTCAAAGATATGCATTAATGCATTAATCAAGGGATTGGATAGGTCAAGGTATAAGCTGAAATGAAGAGGAAAGCTTGATTAAGCATAAGAGAAATCCAAGGATAAGCCGTGATATAAGTCCACATATAGGATAATCCAAGGTGTAAGCTATAAAGAAACTCAAGGATAGTTCAATGCATGATGGGATACGACAAGCCAGAGTGTTACATAAGAAGCTAACCCAAAGGAGAAGAGATTAGAGAAGGAACACAAAGGATAAATTATGATAAATTAGTCAATGATCCAGATCCAGGTATAAGTTAATATTGAACCGAAGCAAAACGGTTCAATAAAGATGTATGACAAAAACGGTTAAAAAATCAAAGGGAGAATACATAGGGCTGGTTAAGATTGACGCCAAAACTATTCACTATTATTATTATTATTATTATATGGCAAAAACAACCCCATGGGTTCAATGCCTTAAGCACTATTTTCTTTTTTTGATGATCCTTTCACTTAAGAACTTTTTTTACTTGAAGGGATTTCAAATCCTCTAATGACTATTACAACTAAAACTGTTCTTTCAACTTCCTGCTGCATATTACAGGGTATTAAAACGAAACCGAACCGCCAAACTAAGTGCCAAATAACAAAATCAAATGAATGTTGCTGGCCCCAAACACAGATAGAGACAGACCAAGGTGTGTGGGGAGGAGAGGAGCCGGTCTGGGCCCGGGGCAGGATGAAAGGGCGGGGCCGTAGCCTAGACAGCCAGCACGGCGGATAAAAAAATGCCAAGCGAAAGCAAATCAAATAAATTACATTAAAAGAAAAATATGTAATAAAATAAAATGCCTCAGTTGCACACACAGGCGGACGGAGAGACGGACGGACAGACAGACGGACGGAGAGACTGACAGACAGAGAGACAGACACAAATAAACGCAACGAGACAGAGACAAAGCGAGAAGGTGGGGGGACAGAGGCGGTTTTTTGTGAAAAGAGAAAATGGGCATTGGGAACAAAGCGCACAATTGGACAAATGGTTCAGTCAAAAGGCAAAAAGCAGGCACAAAAAAAGAACCGAAAATAAAATAAAATAAAATAAAATAAACTAAAATAAAATACAAAAAAAGAACAGAGAAAATTTGCCTACACTTTAAAGCTTTCGTTTTTTTGGGGTTTTTTACTGTTTGTGCAACGAGCTGGCAACGCCAGGGGACCTTAAAAATCCCAGCTTATGCTTTCCACCTGTAATTTGCACCCAGCAGGCAGGCCCAGCTTACGTTTTCTAACTGACCCCAAACCATCTGGCAGCACTGCGGGCAATTAAGTCGGCTTATTAAGTTGGCTGCGCCACACAAAGCGCAGCTTCGAGTCTTAAGCGATTTGTCGCGCCTCCTCAACTGTTTGTACCGTCTGTCTGTTTGTCATATATGCCCGAGCTAAGCCCGCGCAATGCCCTCCAAAACGGCGGCACACAGTTATTAATACTTCGTCAGCTCTGGCAAATTATTTTTATGTTCAAACTTCCAAAGCTGAAAGCGAAAAAACCAATATAAAAATGCAAAAACCATAAAACATTTTTGCCCCGAATTAAGTACAAAAACAACAAGAAGAAGAAGAGAAAGAAGCAGGAACAAAAAAACGGTGGAAAAATGGAAATAAGTAAAGCTCCATGGGAAGAAAAACAACGAAAACCCTGAAAAACAAATTCCACAAAACTTTGACCAATTCATAAAAAATAAAGCCAAAAACTTTTGTTTCACATGAGTCGGTGCTCGGGCGCTACCCGGCCCTATCCTACTACACCCACACGCCGCCTGCCTGCCACGCCCCTTTTTTGAAATTGCATTGTTAACACTGGCTGAGTCATGTACTCCAAATGTGAAGTAGTCCCCCCCTGCCACAGCTCAATAGCTGCTTCATTGAGTGGCCAAGCCCCTGCTCCCTAGTACACCCTAGTTCCCCTTGGTGTCCCTCATCGCCTCAAAGCCTTCGCCCGCCCCCACCAACACTTTGTTGCAACTTCCGCTGCAACTGCTGTCTTTAAAGCGTTGCCACATGTGAAAACATTTGGCATCTTCATTGGCCTTGACGCTGCCAGCGTTAGGCATTTGGCTAAGTCACATAATCCAGGGATGGCCCCCAAAAAGAATATATATGGTATATGCTCCATGTCGTAGCGGGCCTATAACATTTACCTGCCTGCCACTTAGCCCCCCAATCCCCCAGCCCTCCACCACCCGCAGCGACCTGTCCTGCCCTGCCGTGTCCTGTGCCGGCTGAAGCGCCTCTATGGGGCTCAACTGCCTGGTATTACCCGCAAGTAGCTTAAATCCTTTACGTTATCCCACATGTAACTGTTTCTAAGCGTGCCTAAGAACCGCGTCTATGCCATGCTGTGCAGGAGGCAGCGGGCCACAGCCGGTGGAGGTGGGAGCGGCAAGGGCGCCCGCCAAGTTGACAAAGAGCGGCGGCCTTGTGGCACGGGTGTTGGTCCGGGTGGTGGGCCTCGCCTCCGTCCTGGCCTGCCTTAACATTAATGTGCAGCTCAAAACGCAGACGGAAGAGCAAATTTCCCCGCGCAAGAGAAACAACGTGTTGGAAAATGCCTGGAAATTGAGCATGTGACAGCCACGACTAGGATATACCCTGTATTGCGAGTTAAAAAAGTTTCAAAAAATTCAGGAAAATTTAAATACCACATTTTTCAATGGAATTACGATAAGCAGCACTAACTATTTAATACCCTGTAATCAGCAAAAGCCTCATGTATACATAAGTCACTTCTCAAATGACTTTTAGCCTTTGTTCTAATAACCTAAACCTTTTTTTGAACTTAATCATCGAAACTCTAGTATCTAGCTCCACAATGGGCGCTTTGGGACTAGTCTCTGAGCGTTTCTTCTTCCGATTTTCGCCCTCAAGAATTTCCACTCAATTTCTCTTTTGGTTTCTCACTCTCAAATCTCTGAGCTTTAGATGTTTCTCGACTTTCTCTCAAATATGAAATAGTCCTATCGTTTCTTCACTTTCTCACTTAAATTCTTTTCTCTAGATTCTCTCCTTTGGTTTCTGCGTCTGGGCTCAAAATTTCTGGACTTTTAAAGCTCACTCAAGTATTACCTACGGGTTTCGTCTTTGGTCTCTCCCTCTTTTTTGACTTACTCCCAGAATAAAATAGTCTTCTCTCAGTTTATTGTTCAAATATTCTGAAGAGTTTCCTCTAGGTTTTAGCTTTGGCCTCATTTCTCTCATTTCTCCAGCTCTCTCAAGAATTACTTCCAGGTTTCTACTTTGTTTTCTCACTCTAGACTGTAGACTTCAATCGCCGGGCTTTCGAAATTTGTTTACTTTCCCCCATATTTTTTTCCATGAAAAGATCTTCTCGTTTCTTCTTTTTCTTTTAATATTTCTTAACTTTCTTACTTCTTAAGGAAGAGTCTTCTCGTCTCTACTTTATCACGCTTCCCTTCTCTCCGAAACGTTGTGTCAAATGCGTTAGAGAAACAAATACGGCCCGTTGCCAACTCAAACAATGGGTATTATTTCCAGTAAGAGCGCCTAAGAGAAAGTCAGCCACTCCGAGAAAGTTGAAAAATAAAGAGAAAATTACCCCAAAAGTTGTCAAAATTTCGACCACAAATTGTAATTCAAATCCGATTGCAGCTGTTGCTAACGGTTTTTGACTTGCGGCTTGTGGCGTGTGGCATGTGGCATGTGGCGTGTGGCATTGGGTTTTCGGTCCCGTTTCTGACATCAATAATGTAATTAATTGCACATAATGAGCCATTTAATATGCCAGCCATTGACGAAGTTTATCTATTTTATAACTGTTACCCAGTTACCCAACGGCTGCCCAACAGCTACCCAACAGTGGCCCATCCGCTAGCCAAGGGCTGACCGTGCAGGGTATCCAATGACCGAAGTGCTCTGACCTTGCCGCTGCTCATAGAGTTTCGACAATGTAATTAATTGTGCATTTCAGGCTTTTATCTCGGCATCTGCAGCGTGTTGCAACAACTGTTGCTGCAGCAGTTACTGTCTGTCATGTGGCAGGAGGCATTATCTGTGCCAACAACAACGACAGCAACAACTACTACAACGACTACAACAACAACAATGACACTTGCAACGACAACGACAACTTTTCGGACAATGTTAATTTACTTGCATGCCCCGCAGGTCAGACAAGCATACGTGGTATATATAATTTTGCGTATACCCTGTAAATTTTATTCCTGCCTATCTGCCTATCTGTCGGTCTGTCTGTCTGTCTGTCTATCTCTCTGTCTATCTGTCTGTAAATCCATCTGTCTATCTATCTGTAAATCTATCTGTCTGTAAATCTATCTGTCTATCTATCTGTCTATCTGTCTGTCTATCTGTCTATCTGTCTGTCTATCTCTCTGTCTATCTGTCTGTAAGTCCATCTGTCTATCTGTCTGTAAATCTATCTGTCTATCTATTTGTCTATCTGTCTGTCTATCTGTCTATCTTTCTGTCTATCTCTCTGTCTGTCTGTATATGTGTCTATCTGTCTGTATATGTGTCTATCTGTCTGTCTATCTGTCTATCTTTCTGTCTATCTGTCTGTCTATGTGTCTATCTGCCTGTCTATCTGTCTGTCTATGTATCTATCTGCCTGTATCTATGTATCTATCTGCCTATCTGTCTGTCTATCTGTCTGTCTGTCTATCTGTCTGTCTATCTGTCTGTCTATCTCTCTGTCTATCTGCCTGTAAATCTATCTGTCTATCTATTTGTCTATCTGTCTGTCTATCTGTCTATCTTTCTGTCTATCTCTCTGTCTGTCTGTTTATGTGTCTATCTGTCTGTATATGTGTCTATCTGTCTGTCTATCTGTCTATCTTTCTGTCTATCTGTCTGTCTATCTGTCTGTCTATCTCTCTGTCTATCTGTCTGTAAGTCCATCTGTCTATCTGTCTGTAAATCTATCTATCTGTCTATCTGCCTGTCTATCTGCCTATCTGTCTGTCTATCTGTCTGTCTGTCTATCTCTCTGTCTCTTTCAATATTTCAGAAATTAATGCCTTTTTATGACGAACAACAATTATTTTTTTTTAAATAAGCTTTATTTCCGGAATCATTCTGTATCATCAGAATTTAACCGGTTGGGTTAGGGGGTTACAACATATTCCAACCACATTCAATATACAACATATTGAGCTGTGTCTCGATCAGACGGGACAAACCTTAATAAAGAGTATTTCAACGACATATACCCTGAATTATTTTTCTTTCTTTTCGACTTTTTTGACCCATTTTAACTAGGTTTTCGTTGAATGCCACGTTTATATTGTTGCAAGCTTCTTGCCACTTAATTGCTTCGCACATAATCGTGCTCCGACACGAGCTCGGTTTATGGACCCTTTTCGGAAGGCTGCCTCAGAGCCTTATCAACAGGGCGCTCTAATTAGACCCAGAAGTTATCACAAGCATTTATGGATCTCATCAGTCAGGCAAGTGCAACTGCCACAGTGCAACTGCAACTGCTGGAATTGCAATAATAAACAAAGCAAAGTTCGCAAATGCCAAGCGAGCTGCTTGCCATTAAATGCCCAATTGAGAAATACCCTGTAAATTCAATACGCTTGTGTAAAATCATCTGTTGCACTCATAATTTATTGAATAACATTTTCCATGTTCATTGGCTGTTCGATTGAAGCTTTAATAGATATACATATATATATATATATATAGATAATAGTATGGCAAATGCAAGATATAGTGAGCCGATCCATAGCAGCCAGCCTTTGCACGACAATCGCTGGCATATTTTTCGTTAAGTTGTTTGTGTGGCCTTTGATTTTTTTATAAACAATTCGCATTTGTAGCACCCAAGGCGTCTGCAGAGATCTATAAATATCTATCGTATTCAGGTGCAGATCTTGTCTAACGGCATTCAAGGTCCTCGATAGTATAGTGGTTAGTATCCCCGCCTGTCACGCGGGAGACCGGGGTTCAATTCCCCGTCGGGGAGTTAGGTTGGGGCTGCATCCATCCCTTCTTTTTATAAAAGGAATATTTTATAAACATTTTTTTTTTTTTTTAAATATTTCTAATGTATATAAAAAATCTATATTCTTTTCAAGGAAAATACTTCATTCATTTTGTGCTAAAGTTTGTAAAGCATCAAAGATCTATTAGAAAATTACGTCCAGCATGTTTAGAAGGAAATTGTGCAGATTGGCAAACAGTTTTTGGAACCTTAAAAACAATGATATGTAACATATTGTCCATGACCTCCGATACGGACCGAATTCCCAATGGAATTGTGTGTTTCAAGGTTGGAATTAGAGATGGGAACGGGCTGTGCGAGGCTTGGGAGCCTCTTTCCGAAAATGTTGTGTTTTGTGCCTCACGGTTACACGGGCCCGAAAAACCCTATACATTCTTTAAGGTAATCATTAACTTGGTTTTTGCAGATTCTGGGGAAGAACATGAAATTATACGACTCGAGCATTAATGTGGTGATTTCGACGTTAATTTCGGTGGATCAATCTTAGGGTTTTTAACCAATGATTTGGAATTTAAGATCCCAAATAGGACAATTGCAACGCGTTTCTCTTTCGTATAGCAATCCCGAACTATCATTCTATAATTTTTAACATACATACCTATATATTAACATAGGAGGATAAGTGATTAGGGAAGATGACAGTTATATTAGGGTAGGTAGGCCTGTAGGGATATCGATAATGCCAATGTCATTCAATAACAAAGCACCATTTCACCACAATTGGAACACCTTATAATTTCTAGGTTTCTAGGTCAGATTATTACAAATCATTGATGCAATTGATGAATCAACCCATTAGCTCAACAGCTCGTTTACAGGGTATAAGCATAAACAGGCTAATGAAAAACAGGCAGAGCAACTGCAACAAGAAGAATTTTAATTTGATTGCATTGTTCTCCCCTTCGACGGGACCAGAGATTTCTGCCACGCCCACTGCACATATGTAGTTGCCATTGTTGTTGCTGTTGTTTTTCTGATTTCAATTAGCAGAGGCAGTTTTTTGGTATTATTATTATATTCTTTTTGCAGAAAATGGTATATTGGCGTTGGCCAGAAGTTTTTCAAGCATTTAGAAAATGTCGAAACATTCATTTTTGAGTGGTTTTGAAAATCGTTTCTTTTTGCTAATTTTGATCACCGAAATGCAAAACAATTCGAAATTTTTAGGTTTCAAAATTTTTTCAAATCACAGGGGTACCCCCTTAAGCTCCAAAATATTTCGAAAAAAAAATTTTTTTACGAAATGAATAAAATTTGAGTGTAGAACGAAATTGATTCAAAAATCATGAACAAAATGGTATAACAAGTGAAAATCGGTTCAGTTTTGACCGAGTTATGAGTGTTTCACATATGCCACCATACGACATTTTTCGCTTTACATATTAAAATTTTACTCGATTTCAGTCGATTTTTGGGTCAAAAATGAAAATCTTTTGCCGAAGTTTTAAAATAGTTTTTTATGCTAATTTTGATGCCAGGAATGGAAAATAATGAAAATTTCGAATTTTTAATTTTCAAAATTTTTTGAAAACACAGGGGGGACCCTTACCTCAAATTTCAAAAATTAAAAAAAAAATATTTTTGCAATTTCAACAAAATTCAAATGTGGAACAAATTGGAATCAAAAATCATGAACAAAATGGTATAACAAATCAAAATCGGTTTAGTTTTGACCAAGTTATGATGAATCAATTGACATTTAAAATTTCTTATTTAAGATTCTTTATTTTCTTTTGATCCACCAAATTTCATAAGTATCGTATCACTATACCATATAGCTGCCATATAACTCTTAGTTCTGCAAATATTTCACATATTATTCAAAATGTTGCATGAAAATTTCGCAAACAGTTAAGATTCTTTAGTATATTTTGCATTGCCTAATATCATAAGGATCATACTATTTATATGATAAGTGTCATAGATCTAAAAATAATATTTACCCATATCTCCCCTGTGTTTCAAACTATTGCAATGAAATTCTTCTTTTTTCTTTTTCTTCTTTCTTATATATCGTTCCAAAAATTTCATAAGGAATGCACTACTGTATTATATAGCTGTCATATAACAAAATCTCGTTTTTGCGAATATTTTCCATGTTTTTGAAGTTATTGAATGCGAAGTATACCCTTGGATTTGACTATTTAGTATCTTTCGCTCCACCAAATTTCATAAGCGACTAACCACTATATCATTCTATATAATATATTCCCAATAAGTAAAAGTCGGTTTTGCCCATATTTCTTTTGTATTTGCAGCTGTTGGCTTGAAATTTCGTGTAGATCTTATACAAAGTCGGGTAGAATTTCGTTCTTATAAATGTGTCGAAAAGAGTATGAAATCATCTGCATGCTGAGGATAATCCATAGATGTTTTTTGTGATTTTTGATCCCTGAAAAAGCTCTGCTCGGCAATTTGGCATGGTTTTAGCCCTGCTTGATTAAGCCCTCCCTCCAGCCTCTGCCCCCTCCTCAGCCCCAGCCTCTGCCTCTGCCTCTGCCTCTGCCACTGCCCCACCGTCCGCCCCGCTGACCTGCTTATTTTTTACAAGATGGCGCACAAAATGAGGACCAACAATTTTTGCAAATATTTAATTTGGCGGCGCATTCAACGGCGACAACAAAAGTAGCGGCAGAGGCAGCGGCAGAGGCAACTTGCAACAACAACAACAACAACAACACAACACAAGTGGCATTGTGTGCGGGCGGCCAGTGGGCGGTGAGAGCGGCAGGCGTGGTCGTGGCACAGACAATGTTTGAATGTTTGTTAAATAAATAATGCAATGGAGAAGCAGGCCGATCCGAGCCGAGCCGAGCAGAGCTCTGTTTATATTGCATAAGCACGGCCATTTTGGCAACATGCTGGCAGAATTTCAGGTGCACTTCGAAGCTGGGGAGGATCTGAGGTACCAGTTGATAGCTGGAGAGCGACTGGGCGAAAGTGGCAAAGCAAAGTCTAAAATAAGGGCACAATAACTGGACCTTGAAATAATGGTCCAATTGGTAGAAAATGTGTGTGGGGAAAAAGTAATCCATTGTTACAATACTTTATTCGAACCATTATTATGATAAGAATTGTGGAAAATATAAGCACTTATTTAATTTAGGGGGGACCAAATTAGGAATGGAAAAAAATTTTGAGTGCCACTTTCTGCACTCTTGCATAAGATTTGTGGCTGGACAATGAAGGGGTGTATCAAAATTTTGGGATATTCCATTCTGCAGTTTCTAATCATGACCCTATCTACCGAATTTGGTGTCGATTGCTCTAATGATGCCCAAGCCAGGGCCATATCGGGCGAAGGGGCGAAGAGGGCGTGGCAACCAAATTTGAAACAAACTGGTACTGTGTATGGTATATACGGATCTTCATGCCAAGCTTGAAGTCTGTAGCGTTTGTAGTTTCCGAGATCGGCGCGGTCATACAGACGGACGGACAGACGATGGCTATATCGACTCGGCTATTGATGCTGATCAAGAATATATATACTTTATGTGGTCTGGCCACGCCTCCTTCTGCCTGTTACATAAATTCCAACAAAACTATTACACACTTCTTCCCATTTTTCAAATGGGCTCAGGGTATAAAAACGTGGGAAAAAATTGGCATAGTTATATGGCAGCTATATTGTATAGAGATCAGTCTCGGCTGATTCCGATAAATATGATGATGATTTATGAAAAAAGCTGTCTAAAGTTTCTATCTAAGTATCTATCTAACTATAGCATATAAATTGTGGCTTTCGAGGGAAATATATGGGATTTAGAAAATTCTATTTTGCATTTCATATTCCCAAAAGCTGTATACGAAATTTTAAGGCCACTTCTTAAGAGTTTTTTTATCGTTTATCGGGTAAATGGGGCGTGGCATCCAAAACATCAGCTGCGTACGGTATGTACGGATCTTCATGGGAAGTTTCAACGGTTTTAAGATCGTCGTGGTCAAACGAACAGACAGACGCAGAGGACTAAATCGGTTCTGCTCAAGAATATATATGCTTCATAGGGTCCGGTCTTCAGTGAAGGAAGCACGAAATAAAGGAAAGTAACGCCTCAGGCTTTGACCCGATGGGGTTGTAATGGCCATATAATAATCATAACACAGGGTCTGCCACGCCTTCTTCTGCCTATGCCACACTCTTGCACATTTTACAGCGTATAAAAAGTGCGGAATGACCCCTTCCCGGCGAAATGCCTTGGCGCCAAGCAGCTCATTAGTACAACCTTTTACCGGTTGCAGCATGCATGCAACCGTTTAACTTAACCGTTTCCCCTTCACACTCTCGCCCTCTCTTTCTTTCCTTTTATGCCTATCCTTTTCAACCAATCCGAGCTTACTCTCCCTCCCTCCCGCTCACACGAGCTGCTCTCCTCTTTTGACTTGCAGTTCAAGTTCAAGCCGCGCCCTGCGTGTGTGTGCGTGTGTGTGTTTGTGCGTGCATCGGGCAAGCCTATGAGCAGTGCTGCCACCTTTCAATAAAAAAGGCCAAATTTTGACCCTTTTAAGCTAAGGTTTTAACCACTTTATCCTACTTTCTGGCAGCACGAAAACAAATCGGAAAAAAGCCAAACATTTGAAGTTTTCAATTTTCAATTTCAAAATTTTTCCCGCAGTTCATCGTTGAAAAAAGCCAGATTTTGACGGCCAAAAAATCGCCCATTTTCAGTATTTTTGTACACATAATAAATGGATTTATTTATTCAAAATGTTGAGGATAAAATCAGAGTAACATTGGAACAATATTTTAAAAAAATTTCATTGAAATCTTATGAAAATTCAAGCTTTGGTAGCTGACTTCCTGCAATGCCTCCAAAAACAATACTCTACGCGGTGATCAGCGTAACAGACGACAGATTCATCCAAAATCAAAATATAACAGATAAAAAAATTTAATTTTTAGCAAAAGTTACAAAGAAAAGAGTATCATTTAAGGGCAACACAAATTGGGTTGGAAAAATTAGTATTAATCAAAAAACGAGGTCATCCTACCCAGAAGGACTGTGAAAAATTTAAAAATGATCGCTTTATTAGTTTCTGAGAATTCGTGAACACCGATTTTGGAAACGATGTTTTGAGAAAAACACAAAGATTAAAGTTGGAATAAGCCTATATATATGGTCTGATGGGCCGCTCTCCCAAGGGTTCCATCTATCTGCTACACCTTTGTTCCGGTTGTCTCGAAACTTTTAGACAATATTCTAGACTTATTATAGAATCATATCATTAAAAAAATAAAAAAAAATCGATTTTGTTTAACATTTCAAAACCTATATAATCCCTTAATTAAGCCATATTTGAGGGCGATTGACTCGAAGGAGGCTGCACCTCCTTCTGCATGGAGCGTTGCCAATCTAGCTTTTTTCCCGCCATATCTGACTGAAGTGGAAAATGGAAAAAACTAAAGCAGCAAACAACTGAAAAAATGTTTTGACTTTTTTGAGATTTTTATAGGTTTTTTCTTGAGAGAATGGTACATTCTCACTTTGTCCGAAAGGATTTAATGTGCATTGCCAAATAACTACAAATTGGGTTTGCCCATATTCCCTATGTTTTACAATGTATTGGACTGAAAGCTTATACACACTCCTAAGATTCGCTTTTATCTACCGCGGAACCAAATTTCATAAGGATCGGACTACTATAATATATCATACAGCTGCCTGCCATATAAAAAAAATTGGTTTTTGCCCATATTTTTTTTTTTCTATATAAAAAGAAGAGGAATGGAGAGGGAGGAGCTCTCACCCCAACTTGACTCTCCCCGACGGGGAATTGAACCCCGGTCTCCCGCGTGACAGGCGGGGATACTAACCACTATACTATCGAGGACCTTGAACGCCGTTAGACAAGATCTGCACCTGAATACGATAGATATTTATAGATCTCTGCAGACGCCTTGGGGGCTATTTAAGTGCAACAAATGCGAATTGTTTATAAACAAATCAAAGGTTTTGCCTATATTTCACATGTTTTCTAACGTATTGGACTGAAAGTTCACATACTTTTAGGATTTGATATTATCTACTACTCCACCAAATATCCTATAGCTGTCATATAACCATAAATCTTTTTTGCCCATATTTCTCATATTTTCAAACATATTTGACTAAAAGTTCATATACTCACCCAAGACTCATTATTATCTACCGCTCTATCAATTTTCATATGGAGCGGACTACTATATCACATAACAGCCATATAAACATAAATCGGTTTTTCCCATATTTCCCATGTTTTCCAACGTGTTCGACTGAAAGTTCGCATACTCCCAAGATTCGTTGTTATCTAACGCTTTCTTCGAAAAGAGTATGAAATAATCCTTCCCTAGTTGTTTTCTGTTAATTTAGCTTTTTTCTTGAGCAACTGCTGGCAACACTGTAAGGGTGTGTGTGTGTGCTTCTTTGTGTGTGTGTCATATTTGTATATGTCTATATAGATACAGATGTCTATATATATCTGGGCCTTGCATACAATGCAGAACAGACATCGACATCGACACAAAAAACCTTTCAAAAATCCGATGAGAAGTAACATTCGTTTGCTGCACACATTTCAATTTCCGCTTCATTTGCGCTTTCTTTTTCCCCCTCTTCACTTTGCTTTCAACATATTTTCACTCAACCATTCACACACACACACACACACACACACACACACACACACACACACACACACACACACACACAGTCACATTTCGTTCTGTTCATTAAAATTTAAGAGGATTCCGTTTCGATATTCAGCTGCTTGAAGTGCCATAGCAGCCAGCCTTTGCAAGGCAATCGCTGGCATATTTTCCCTTAAGATATTTGTTTGGCCTTTGATTTGTTTATAAACAATTCGCATTTGTAGCACCCAAGGCATCTGCAGAGATCTATAAATATCTATCGTATTCACGGGCAGATCTTGTCTTACGGTGGTCAAGGTCCTCGATAGTATAGTGGTTAGTATCCCCGCCTGTCACGCGGGAGACCGGGGTTCAATTCCCCGTCGGGGAGTTGGGCGGGATATATCAAACAGCCCAACCCTTTTTTCATAAAAATTTTTGGTTGTTTTTTAATATTTTTAATGTATTATAAAAATCTACAGATCTTTGGCGATTTGTTTCTGCATCGTATTTCTCATGTTTTTTCAAGCTATTTTATTGAAATTTTAGACATAAATACATTTTTTATTTTTCCATGACTCCATTACTAAGAATCGGACTATTATATAGTCTAACAATAGTTTTTCTCCATATTTTCTCATGTTTTGTAAGCTATAGAATTGAAAGAATACCAATTTCTAACTTCCTACATCAATTTTCAAAAGAGTCGGACTACTATATCATCTAAAAATAGGGCTTGTCTGTATTTGGCAAAGTTCTATAATTTTATACTCTTTCCTGGCTTCCGAATCATAACCAGGGCTTTGAGACATTTGCCGTCTGTTGATAAGTCAACTCCCAATGATACCGATAATTCTTAGTGTGTTTGAGACTGTTCTTCGTCGAGTAACTCCTTCAATTCTTCGACTTCAAACTTTTTCGACTGGCAGGGACCTTTCTTGTTATCAGTGTCAAAACCACCTCTTTTGAAACGTCGAAACCAGTACTCCCATCTTGAAATCAATGGAGTTTAACCTGCAAACAACTCGCAGCAGCGATAAAAGTTGCCCGTAAATTGCGTTTATTCGGCACGAAAGACGACATATTGAATGGTCTTGGAGTGTGCGTTGTTTACCATTACCGATAATCCAAGCTATGATATGATATAATACATGGGTTTGGTGTGCCCGCATGCAACTTACACTTATTACACTATGGAAACCCTTAAAGCTAACACCTAATATTTTTAAAATTCTTGTACGAACCAAGGGTATCTACTTAAAAAAGACATTTCTGTAGAGCCCCATAGTAAAAGTACAATTTATCAATTTACCGATTCCACATACCAAAAAATTATGTATTCTTTTCGAAGAAAGCGCTAGATAACAACGAATCTTGAGAGTATGTAAACTTTCAGTCTAATACGTTAGAAAACATATGAAAGGTGAGCAAAACCGATTTATGTTTATGTGGCTGCTATATGATATAGTAGTCCGATCCTTATGAAATTTGGTGGAGCGGTAGTATGTGAACTTTTAGTCAAATATGTTTGAAAATATGAGAAATATGGGCAAAAACGATTTATGGTTAAAGGGGAGCTATAGGATAGAGAAGTCCGATCCAGTCCGAGTCAAAATTTGGTGGAGTAGTAGATAATAACAAATCTTGGAAGTATGTAAGCTTTCGGTCCAATACGTTAGAAAATATGTGAGATATGGGCAGAACCTTTGATTTATTTATAAACAATTCGAATTTGTTGCACTTAAATAGCCCCCAAGGCGTCTGCAGAGATCTATAAATATCTATCGCTTTCAGCTGCAGAACTTGTCTTACGGCGTTCAAGGTCCTCGATAGTATAGTGGTTAGTATCCCCGCCTGTCACGCGGGAGACCGGGGTTCAATTCCCCGTCGGGGAGTCAAGTTGGGGCTCTCGACTAGCAGTGAGATCTCCATACCTCTTTCTTTTTATATAAAAAAAGAAACCGGACTTGTGGTTATATGGCTGACAGCTGTACGATATAGTAGTCCGATCCTTATGAAATTTGGTTCAGCGGTAGATAAATGCGAATCTTAGGAGTGTGTAAGCTTTCAGTCCAATACATTGTAAAACATAGGGAATAAGGGCAAACCCAATTTGGTTCCAATGCACATTAAATACATTCGGACAAAGTGAATATACTATTTTCTTCGAAAAGAGTATAAAAAATAAATACCCAGATTTCCCGCTGTTTTCATTTTTAACAAAAAGCCAGTTTTAAAAGAAATATGCCGATCTGGCAACGCTGGTTTGTTATTCTTTTAAAAATGTGCAAACTACCGTTACCTACTTTGAGCTAAAAATGTATAAAACCGACATTAGAAGAGTATAAAAATAACCCTGCCAAGCAATTCAGGCACAAACCCATATTTCCTACTGTTGCTTGCGGCTGTTGCAGCTGCTAAAAGTTTATGGCAGCCAAGACGCGAACCTAGCTCAAATTCGCCGTGTGCTAAATTTAAGTACAGTACACAACTTATGCACAAACCTTAGCAGTGAGTCAAGGCATGAACCCAGTATATAGGGCCTAGGGAGAAAATGTAGTCAATTGACCAATATTATTGCGGCAAAGAAAATGGGAAAAAATAAGTATAAGAGAGGCATAATTTTAGCAGAACAATCAGGGTATTTCTGTATTTCTTTGTAATTGAAATTGATCGATCAGTTAGGTTTGACATATATATATAATATATACATATATACGATAATATTTAATGGCTAACAACTAACGGTTTTCAAACTGTTATACAATGTTTTCATCTTACAGTTATGTGTGTTTGTTGGTTTTTTGCTTAAATTAACGGTAACTTCGGCCCAAAAAAGTCAGCTTAACTACAGATACAACTAGATTGTGTAACATAATATATGCATATATATATATTTATATATATATATATATATATATATATCGGGGCCTTAAAAACCAGAGGCCCACGATAATGCCCAATTGGAGATTAACATAACCTCACAAACGAGGTAAACATAACCTCACTTAAACATTTACACGGTAACTAACGAAACATTAGGGGAGGGCGGAGCGGGTGTTGCAGGTAAGTGTTATATATAGAACTTAATTAACTTAAATACATTGAATTCTGGGACAAAATTAAAAAAAATAAAAATCTTCACTTGGAACCAGGCTTTAAGCCAAATTCGAAAAATATAAGGGAGGGGCTTGGGGGCTTTGGGGTGGTCAGAATAGATAAAATATGATACATAATTGACTTGAATACATCGAATTCGTGGAAAAATTTAAGAAACAAAGATATTTTACTCCGAACCGCGCTTGAAGCCGACTTTCCAAAAATAGATATATAAAAATTATATATATGAAAATTATATATAAATTAAAAATATATATATATATATATATATATAGAAAATATAAAAAAATATATATATACGGAATACAAAAGACCATAAAAATTTAGTTGTCAATGGATCGATGGGCTGGAAGGATCAGCTAATTCTAACTGGAATTTGGCTCAGACTTGGTTCCAATGGGAGCCAAAAATAAAAGATATATTGTATTTAACGGAACATAAAGAAAATACTATAGAAATATAGTTGTCAATGGGTCAATGGGCTGAAAAGATCAGCTATAAGTCTGAGAATCTGGCTCCAAACTTGGTTCCAATTGGAGCTTAAATCTTACCACAAAATGAACTAAAAACTTAGAAAACTTTTTACATGCACAGACGGGATTGAAGTACTGGGGGGATTTACATACTATGTCAAAAAAAATAAGGGGTTTTCAGGTGTCGCACGGGACAATTACGAGCCTGTGAGGTGTCGCACTGGACACCTGGGAGCCTGTGTGCTTCAGGTGTGTCACTGCACACCTACGGACCTTGGCTGGCGTAGGGTGTCACACTGGACACCTGGGAGCCTTGGCTGGTGTAGGTGTCGCACTGGACAACTTGGGAGCCCGCGTGGTGTCCTTGGAAGCGTCGTCCTAGAAGCGTTGCGGCAACAGCTCACTTTTGATGCCCCGCAGCGCGTGCTTCTTCTTGCGGTGCGTGGAGAGATTGCAGGACTGCTTGAAGGATGCGCTGCACATATCACAGTTGAAGCGTCGCTCCTTGCTGTGCACCACCCGATGCAGTTCCATGCGCGACTTGTACTTGAACTTGAGTCCGCAGGAGTTGTAATCGCAGACAAACCAACGTTCGCCATCGTCCGACGAGACGGCGCTGCTGGCACTGGCCGTTGTGCTGTTGGAATCCTTGGTGGTCACCAGCTCATGCCCAGCGGCCACCGACATATTGAGCGTGTTGCAAACCTGTTGCATGTGCGGATTCGTTGTGCTCGTGGTGACCACGGGCAGCACACCCGAGCCCGGCAAGATAGCTGCGCTCACGGCATGTGGCGGCGTAACGCTAACCGTGCTCGAGTTGCCGCCGCCGGTGGCAACAAAACTGGGCGTAGGCGGTGGCGGCGGCGGCAGCACCTGTGACAGATGATATATGGTGGTGCTGGACGCCGCCGCCGCTGCCGCTGCTGCAGCCGCTGCCGCCTGCATGTCGCCGGAGAGCGTCAGACTGCTGGGTTCAACTTTGATGTCTATGGAGCTGTTGTTGCGGGCGTGGCTGCTGTCGCTGCCCACTGCAGCGGCTGCAACAGCATGTAGTTCCGCTAGATCCTTGGCTGCATCACGCTGCTGCTGCTGCTGTTGCAGGTGTTGTTGCTGTTGTTGCTGCTGCTGCTGCTGCACCTCGTGGAGCTCCACTGCTGCAGCCACCTCACGCTGCTCCTCGTCGGTGTATTTGGTGGCACAATGATGATACAACGCCAGTGGCACCGTCACTGACGTCACATTGCCACCCGACGCCGTCGACTGTGGAGTTGTGTTCGCGGCGCCTGTTGCTGCCGCTGCCTCCACATCTGTCAGGCAATAGCTGGAGGATCGGCTGTGCTCTTGCTACAGAATTTGGGCGCCAAAATTAAAAAACAACTCTTGCTCCGTGGGGCCCAGCCCGGGGGGCTTGGTACTCACCTTGGCAACGCCGTGCAGGAAATTGTGCTCGTCCTGTATGTGCTTCCAGAAGGCGTCCTGCGTCTGCAGCTCCTCCTGGCAGGTGTGACAGACGATCCAGAAGCTATCGCCCGACAGACAGAATTCGCCCAGTTTCGTATAGATCTTGTTGTTCTTGCTAAGTATGCGCGGAAAGCCCATGACGCTGCTGGTTGTCTGTTTTTTGGCGACGCTGCCGTGCCTTGGCCTGCTTGCGCTCTTTATTATTATTATTATTATTTATATATGAGTGTTTTGTTGGCTGCAGCTCACACACAGGGTTTCATTTCAGCAGACGATGTATCGATAGGCAAGTGCCATCGCAGGCGAGCGCAGCAATTGTGTGTGTACACACTGAAAAGCGTTGCCAGATATCTTGAAGCGCGCAATCGTTTTTGCCAAATGCCAAAGCTTAAACAATTTTATATAAAAGTCAAGGTTTTTAATAAATTTAATTATTATTATGCAAAATTTACGACAGCAAATAGCATTGAGTGCATGGTGCAATCATGTGGCATTTCAACAGTGCTGCCATTCAGTTGAAATTTAAGGCTTACAAGCAACAAAGAAAACATATATTAAGATTTTTCAGTGAAATACAATCAATAGCAGCACCAATTTTAGATGCAACAGATGTGTTGAATTAATATTATACGCAATTTTTGACAGCAATTCGCAGCACGTGCAACAAGTTTCTTTGGCGCCAAATCATGTGAGGTTTAGACAGTGCTGCCACTCAGTCGAAATTTAAAACCTTATAAGCAACAAAAGCAAACATATTTTAAGATTTTTATTTTACAAAAACAAAAACAGCTTAACTTATGTTATATGTAGCCAATGAATATAAATTATAAAAAATTAATTGACCGAAATTACCAGCAGGTGCAAATTTCTTTGGCGCCAAAAATAACAGTGCTGCCATATAGTTAAAGTTAACAATCTTATAAGCCAATAAAGCAAACTTTTATGTACAATAACACCAACAGCAGTTGTGTTAAACACACCAAACGATCTAAATTATTGTGCTAAATTATCGAAAGCAATTAGCACTAAGCGCATTGATTCGTTTTTGGCGCACAAATCATATGGCATGTAGGCGAACAGTGCTGCCGCTCCGTTGAAATTCAAATCTTATAAGCAACATAATCAAAAAAAGTTTATTAATTTTGCTTGCAATGATCAGCAACAGAAGTGCAAATTTTATATGCAGCAATTAAGTTCTAACAATATTATTATATTGCATATTTATCAAGAGCAAGTGCAACGAGTTTCTTTGGCGCCAAACCATATGACATATGGCAGCGCTGCCATTCAGTTCAAATTGAAAATCTTTTAAACAAAAGCAAACATAGTTTAAGACTTTTATATGAAATAAGAGCACGATCAGTGCTAATTTTAAATGCAAATGTGTTAAAACGAAATTATCGACAGAAAGTCAAATTAGTTTCTTTGGCGCCAAATCGAATAGTGCTAATAAATTAAATTATTATTATGCAAAATTCCCAGTAAAAATCAGCAGTTGCTTTGGCGCCAAATCATATGGCGTTTAAACAGTGCTGCCATACTGTTGGATTTATAAATTTTAAAGTCAGTATCAAATGCTTCAGGCTGTGATCCAATAAGTGCTGTTATGGTTGCAGCATTAAGGTATAAACACTGACAGGCATAAAACTGCCAGCTGCACAGTGTTGCCAGCATATGCAATATACGCAACGTTGGCGCGCAATTTGAATCGCAGCGCCGAATGACATATTTGTAATGACAGCAAAAAAAAAAACAACGAAGTTTTTGTGAAATTTTAAGCTTTTTGCTTTTAAATTTTTATTTTACTTAGTTATTATTTTTTCTTTTATTTTATATTATTGATGCTCTTTTAGTTTGTATTTTCTGTTGGCTTTTGCAAAATTATAAAATAAATAAAAACAGGAAAATAGATAAATTTATAAATTTTTTTATAAATACTTTTGACGGCTTTCGACTAACAGTAAAACTAATGTTCTGTGTGTTTTGTATATATAAATGTCTAAAAGTACAGCCGGAACTAGAATTAAGAGTAGAAAATTAAGCAAAATTCACACATAAAATTAATTTAATAACAGCACAAAAAGATATATATATATATATATATATATATATTTATATATAGAGATGATCCAATTTGTAAGACAAATAAATATGTTTTACGTTCTTTGTTCTTTGCCAACAAAAAAAAAATGATCCATAAAACGGATATTATTTATGTAATTATTACACTTACAATAGATATATATATATATCATATATATATATATATATATATATATATACATGATAATACACATACAAAGTGTTATAACGTAAGCAATTTTTTGTATGTTTTAAACATGTTTTTATCATATTTTTTTTACGCTTCTTAACTTGGAAATTGTTCATTTACAAAGTATATATACATGGATATATATATATATATGTAGATACATATATATATATAAGTAGTTTCTGGAACATGTTTTAACACCTGGGCGCCCATGGGTCCCAGGCCTGTGCTTAGGTTAGCAGCGTTACTTTTTTCATTCTTTTTCTTTTTTTGGGAGCAGTTAGAGAATTACAAGAAATTTCATTTCCTGCTTACAATTTAATGACTTTTACCATAATGCTAGAAAAAAACATATATTTTTTTATTGTTTTTATACCCTAAACCCCTTTGGAAAATGGGCAGGGTATAATAGTTTTTTTTTATATAATTTATTTTATTATAACTAGTCCAGTCCAGTTACGACGCTAGCGAATATTATGGATGATAGTTAAAAATTTTGATCTTTTGAAAACATATGTGTTGTATTATAAATGTTGCTAGACTCTTTTCGATATAGGTAGTTTTTTTCGTTTCAAAAAGTTGAATTTTGTGCATAATTTTCAAGTTCTTGAAACTATTGCATTTAGTTTTAACATACGTATAATTAACTATATTGTCTATGATTCTGGCGAATTTCAACAAAACCGCTGCCTATATACATATATAAATCAAGCTTCGAAAAGAGTGTGTTGAGTGCTCGCTACGGCTGGCCGAAGTTAGGTTAGGTTATGTTAGGTTAGGTTTTTGTTTTTAATGTAATCAGTTCTTTGAGTTCTCAGTTGAAAGTTATTTTTTGTTTTTCTTAAGATTTTGAATTTCAAACATACTTTTTTTTGGATGAGCCAAATTATTGCTAGCGCGCTGTTATCGACACTACATTTAGCTAACGATTAACGATTAATGTGTTTTTCTTTTTTATCGATTAATTAGCACTGCGGCATATGATGCCCAGAAAATTAGTTAACCTACTTAAAAGCTAAAACCAAAAAAAAAAAATCATCATATATATATATATATATATAAGTATATAGTAAAACTAAAAAAAAATATGTATATATATATAGACATATATGTATATGTTTAAACTCTATATATAGACTATATATAGGTATAGCGCTCTGACGCGTTTATCAATAATAAATAACTTAAGGACTATATAATATACATTGAGTTAGGATGAGGATGATGCGCGGCTTGCGGATGCGAATGCAGATGCGGATGCGGATGCTGCTGTTCCATAGGCTAATAGTGTATGTGCGGGGTGTGCGGGCGTTGGGCGGCTGCTTAGAAGGCATCACCCGCATACCAGGGATGCACCCAGGGCGCCGACGGCGGCGGCGTCGGCGGATATATTGTCGGCGACGGCTGCCCATGGGCATGATGATGCGCCGCCGCCGCCGCTGCCGCTGCGCTCATATGGTGATAGGGCGCCGAAAAGGCGCCATAATAGCTGGCAGCGGCCAGTGCGGCGGCGGCTGCTGTGGGCGAGGCCGCCGCCGAGGAGGAGTTGGTGGAGGATGCCGGCGACAGGCTGGAGATGCCAGCAGCAGCTGCTGCTGCCGCGCAGATGCTGTGACGTCGCTGCAATATGGCATGACGTTGATGCCGTTCGGCAGCAACAGCGGCAGCAGCAACGGCGGCGACGCGTGTGGCAGCAGCGCCATCTAGCGGTGGACAACGGCGTTGTTGACGCTGCTGTTGCTGTTGCTGCTGTTGTTGTTGTTGCTGCTGCTGCTGTTGTTGCTGCTGGTGCTGCTGTGCTTCACTCCAGTCAAAGATGCTGTTGCTGTTGTTTTTGCTGCTGCTGCTGCTGGGGCCAGCAACAGTTGCTGCTGTGGCACTGAGCGGCGGACTGAGCATATTGGCAGCCGCTTTGCCATACAAATTGGACAAGTAGGCGTGTTCCGCCTCCGCCATTTGTTGTGCGGCAGATTTGCTGCTGGCTTTACTGCTGCTGCTGCCGCTGCTGCTGCTGCAGTGTTCGGCATGTTGTCGCTTCTTTTGCAGGCGTTGTTGCTCCTGTTGCTGGTGCTGTTGTTGCTGCTGCTGGCGTGTTGTTGCTGCCGGCAATTCTTGTGCGTGTTGAGGTGCTGCTGGTTGTTGCGGGTGTTGTTGTTGTTGGTTGTGGGAGTACAACATTTCGTATGTGTTGCTGTTGTTGTTGTGGTTATGACTACTGTTGCTGTTGCTATTGTTGCTGCTGCTGCTGTGTTGTGCTGCAGCCTGATAGTGTTGCTTTAGTTGTTGTTGTTGTTGTGGTGCTGCTGGCGGCGCCAAATGCGTTGCCATATGTGTTGCATGCAGTTTTTTATCTGCTGCTGTTGCCATGTTGTTGTGGTTGTTGCTGTGGTTGTTGTCTGTTGTTGCTGCGGCTGTTGGTGTTGCTGATGTTGTTGTTGTTGTTGTAGGTAAATGTTGTGCTCCCCAGTTTAATTCCTAGCTTGTGCGCGTCCGCTTCGACGGCGGCTGCGGCCCCGATTGGCGTGTCATGAAGGTCAACTGTGTCATATACTTGATTATGTCCCGCACCTGGACGAGGGGCATGTTCTCGTTATAGGAACGATCGTACTCCATCAATATCTGCACCTGTCGTCTGGGGAAAGACCATAATAGACAGATTCATCGATTAATTAGCGGATCAGAGGCAACTCAGCAAAGGTTATACCCTACATTCCGTACACTAAATATATCAGTCTAAAAGTTAGGTATATCCTTTTTATTTTCTTTTTTCTTTTTTATTTATTGCTCAAACAAGCTGAAATTTGGTAGATTCTTAGCTAAGAATCTCTTTGAGGTGTATACCGAATTTAAAGGGAAAAGTTTTAGAAACATAGAAAATATGGGCAAATACGTAATATGGACATATCCGTCATATGAGTAAAACTAATGCCTATTTCCCAAATTTATAGCTCAAATAACATGATCCCTTGATCCCAGCCGTAAGACAAGCCGCACATTTCATACTCTATATCAGTCTAAAAGTTGGGTATATCTTTTACATTTATTGCTCAAACAAGCTGAAATTTGGTAGATTCTTAGCTAAGAATATTTCTTAAGAGTATACCAAATTAAAGGGCAAAAGCTTTAGAAACATAGAAAATATGAGCAAATCTATAATGTGTTTTCAAAAAAGCTAACTTCTAGATCCTATAACTTCCATGTTAATATTCTGAAATTTCCAGAATATCCTGATGACTTTGTCATAATAATATGGTTTAAAATACAAATTATTTTATTAAGAACTGTAGAATTTATGATCACATTTTCTTCTAAATCCTATAATTTTCGTGTGTACGTAGCGATCGTTCGTATTAAGATACGAAAAATTTGGATACTAATTTCTATATAGCCTCAATGCGTACCTAAATACCAAATTTCATGACCCTAGCTGGAATATTGTAGCTGTTACACATTTCGTCACTTTGGGGGAACTCAAGGGCTGTATCAAAACTTTTGTCGAAATGGATTATATATTTCGTATGCGTAATACCATGTACCAAATTTTGCGAGAATAGCTCAATAAATGTTAAAGTTATGTCACTTTTATCGAAATGTTTTTATCGTTTGCCGGGCGTATGGGGCGTGGTAATATAATCTAAATCAAACTTGTGTGAGCATATGATATAAACGAAACCCCATACCAAGTTTGGATAGGCTAACTTCTGTAGTAACTGAGTTCGGAGAATACAGGCAGACAGTCGGTTGGATATATACAGTTTATGCTGCTTGCCAGGCCCACTGGCGCCTGTGACGGACATACTATACTTTCCCCCAGACAAAATTAATGTAAACACTTTTTTCCACATGGGGCTGAGTATATAAACAAATGTTTACCAACTGCTGCTCCCGAGAACGCCCCACTTCCAACCGATTCAACCGATTGCAAGAGTTTCCGATTTCAACTTACCGATTCGCCTTGTAGAGCTCGACGCCCAGCGCTTCGATCAGTCGCTTGCAGTGGTCGAGTGCGACAGTGGGAAAGAAGTTCTTCTGGAACTCGGTGAGGGTCATCAGCTGCTCGGAGTCGTTGTAGGCCTTCATGTTGATGCAGGGCACCATGTGCTTATCGACGCAGATCTTGTGGACGTTGTACGGCGTGAGGTTCATGCTGTTGGTGGGTATCTCCGGGATGACGCATAGCCGCTGGGCGCCATCGTTGCCCGCGCCGGCTGCGGCGGCGGCGGCGTGCGCCAGAGCCGCATGACGTTGCAGGTGCATGGAGGCGCTATTCGCAGCGGAGGAGCCACCAGCGTTGCCATTGCTGCCGCCGGAGGAATTGCCGGAGCCGCCGCTGCCACCGCCGCTGCCGGCATTGTTGCTGCCGCTGCGTCCACCGCCGCCGCCACCGTTCTGCTGCAGATGCTGGGCGTGATGCGCCAGGGCGGCGGACATGCGTTGATTGTGTGCAGCGGCGGCGGCTTGTTGTTGTTGCTGCTGCTGTTGTTGCTGTTGCTGCTGCTGCGCCTGTTGTTGTTGCTGCTGCACGGCGGCTGCGGCGGCGGCCTGTTGCTGCTGCTGATGGAAGGCGGAGGCTGTCAAGGACCTTCGGGATGAAGATAAATCGATAACATCAGTGGTGGGCGTGGTGCTTGTTGTACTGCCCCCCTCTAAACCCAAACTAAAACCTGCTAATTGGCTGTGTGTCTGACGCCCAAAGGAGGATTGTTGCGACTGCTGCGGCGGCTTGTGGCGAGTTGCAGCGCCACCAGCACCGCCACTACTGGCCAGCGAGAGTATGGCCAGCGGCAGGGAGTTGGCTTTGGTGGAGCAAATAACGCTCTTTTGACGCGCATTGTTGTTGTTGCTATTGTGGTTGTTGTGGTTGTTGCTGCTGGCGTTGCCACCTAGCGGCGAGGCAGCCGTATTGGAGGCACTTGAGCTAGAGCAGGAGCTCGAGGGTGAATGCAAAAAGTGTCCAGGTAACTGTGGTGTTATGGTCACATTGGGATTGGAGGCTAACGACAATGTGGTCACATTGTTGGGCCCAATGGCCGGCGACATGGGCGGCGATATGTAGGAGGGCAGGGCGGGCTGCTTATTGGCATTGGTTTGTATGGAAGTGGACAGATCGGGATTGGCCAGCACCTTGTGTATAACCGCGCGCATTTCATCGGTCATATTGAAGGTTTTTTCAAAATCCTCCAAGGCTTGTGTGGAATTCAAGGGTATGGTGGTAACACCAGCGCCAAGACGCGGTTTCTTGAGAGGATTGGCTTGTGCCTGCTGCGCTGCCTGCTGCGCTGCCTGCTGCGCGGCCTGCTGCTGCTCATCGGGTATGAGCGGCGGCACAATGGGTTTGGTGAAGGTCACCGTTTGGTTGGAACTGGAACGTTTGTTGTTGCTCTGCTGCTTATTGGGATTATTATAGTCTAACATGGTAATCAGATCCGTATCTAGCGGCAGCGAGGGCAAAGGCGGAAAATTGCCATGTGTTTTGGGCGCCGCCCGACCGCCGCCGCCGCCGCCGCCAGTTGACATGCAATTGGCCACCGAAATCCCCGCGCCTTTCATCTGCTGCGTGAACAGCAGACGCTCGGCGGGCGTCAGCTGATTCCACAGCGCCAGATTGGTGTAATCGGCGCGTGTGGAGGGCATATTGGCATAGTTATAGGGGCTGCCCAGCAGCGCGTGCATGTTGGCGGCAACTGCAGCTGCGGCGGCGGCGGCGGCGGCAGCAGCAGCGGCAGCTGCAGCAGAGGCTGAGCCGGCGGGGGTTTTATTGGAGGCCGATGAGGAGGAGGAGGAGTTGGAGGTGGGGCCGGGGGCGGCACAGGCGGAGGAGTTGTTGTTGCGGGTTTGGTTGTTGTTCTTGTTGTTGTTGTGGTTGTTGACCAGCTGATGGCCACGCGGACTATGCATGTGGGGGGAGGCGGAGGAGTTGGAGGCGGAGGTGGAGTGTGTTGCATGGTTAAATGTGCTATTATTTTGGTGTTGTTGTTGTTGTTGTTGTCGTTGTTGTTGCTGTTGTGTCTGTTGTTGTTGTTGTTGCACCAGTGATTGCTCGACATTTGACCTAGAAACATTATATACAATACATGAGAGTTGCTTTTTGTTTTTGTTTTTTCTTAATTTTGTTGTTTTTGTACTTGTTGTTGTTTTTATTTTTTGCCAGTTTTTTGTGTTGTTTTTCAATTTTTCAAATTTTGTTGAACCCTTTTTTTGCCACTATTTTATATATATATAAAAAAAATAAATATTTACACTTAAATTTTTGCCTATCGAAATGCAAGTATTTGTTGCCTATCGAAATTCAAATACTGGTCGCCTATCGATAACGTTTAACGTCCCTGTCTCTGTCGCACGTCGCTGTCACTGAGGTTGCCTGATTGTACGAAGTTACTCGTTTTTTTCTGCCAGTGTTGCCGTATTGTTTTGAACAAAAAACCTTTCAAAGCTTTTCATATCATTTTATTAATAATATTGGAATAATGTTTAAACAAATAATGCGCTGTTTGTTGGTTTATGTATGTTTGTGTGTGTTTGGTATATATGTATGTGCTTGTACAATAATGATCGATAAGGTGCTTTGTATATAGTTTGTATATATGCAATATGTTTATATGGTTTTTGTTTAAAAAATTGTGGTTTTTCTTTTTTTGCAACATGCAAGTTGCCGTTACAACCTTTCCTTATAGCGGTTCTTTTACTGCGCTCTCTGCTTTCACCCTCTCTTCTTCTTCTTCTTCTTCTGCTTCAACTGCTTCCTGTCTTTCTTTCTTTCTTTCTTTCTCTATTTTGCTCACACTTCTCTTTATATAATATATTTAATAAAAAAAAAATCTGCTATTATATATATATTTTTTTTGATTCATAAGAAATTTTATCACAAGTTTTTTCTTGGTTTTGTTTATTGTTTCACTCTTCTACTGCTGTTTCTTCTGCTTCTTCTTATTCTTCTTCTATTTCTTCTTATTCTTCTTCTTGTTTGCCAATTTTTTTTATGTTTTATCAACTTGCACACGCATTATATATAATGTTTGATCTGTATATTTTTCACTGTGTTTTGGGGTTTTTTTTTTATATTGTTTATCGTTTATCGATTAATAGTCATAACGACACATATGTTGCCAGCGCCTCATGTGACAGCTTTGATATGGCAGCTCTGTTTGAGTTTGACCAAAGCTTGTATACGATGCAGCTGGCTGAATATCGTAAGTTCCTGTATACGATGTAGCAGGCTGAATATCGTAAGTTCCTACATAGGATGTAGAAGCCTCTTGATCGAAGACATTTGAAAACGATGTAGAAGGCTCTTCATCGTAAGCTCTGGCAAACGATGTAGCAGGCTCTTGATCGTAAGCTGTTGCAAATGATGATGATGAACGCTCTTGATCGTAAGCTGTTTCAAATGATGTAGCAGGCTCTTCATCGTAGTCTCTGGCATATGATGTAGAAGGCTCATTACCGAAGACACTGGCAAATGATGTAGTAGGCTCATTATCGTAGGTTCCTGTATATGATGATGTAGAAGGTTCTTGATCGAAAGTTGTTGCATATGGTGATGTAGAAGGTTCTTGATCGTAAGTTGTTGCATATGATGATGATGATGTTGAAGGCTCATTATCGTAGACACTGGCAAATGATGTAGAACGCTCTTGATCGTAAGCTCTGGCAAACGATGGAGAAGGCTCTTGATGGTAAGCATTTGGAAACGGTATAGAAGGCTCTTGATCGTAAGCATTTGGAAACGGTGTAGAAGGCTCTTGATCGTAAGCATTTGGAAACGGTGTAGAAGCCTCTTGATCGTAAGCTCTGGCAAACGTTGTGGAAGGCTCTTGATCGTAAGCATTTGGAAACGGTGTAGAAGCCTCTTGATCGTAAGCTCTGGCAAACGTTGTAGAAGGCTCTTGATCGTAAGCATTTGGAAACGGTGTAGAAGGCTCTTGATCGTAAGCATTTGTAAATGGCGTAGAAGGCTCTTGATCGTAAGCATTTGGAAACGGTGTGGAAGGTTCTTGATCGTAAGCGCTGGCAAATGATGTAGACGGCTCTTCATCATAAGCACTTGGAAACGGTGTAGAAGGCTCTTGATCGTAAGCAGTTGGAAACGGTGTGGAAGTCTCTTGATCGTAATCATTTTGAAACGGTGTAGAAGGCTCTTGATCGTAAGCACTGGCAAATGATGTAGAAGGCTCTTGATCGTAAGCTCTGGCAAACGATGTAGAAGGCTCATTATCGTAGGTTCTTTCATAGGGATTATAACGTTCATTATAACGATTACGATAAATCCAGGGATTGTAGTTGTTGTTGTTATCGTAATCGCTGTACATCATATCGTTATAAAGCACTGCTGCTGCTGTTGCTGTTGCTTCTTCTTCTTCTTCTTCTTCAACTTCTTCATCATTATCATTATCAAAATTTTCATTTTCATTATCATCTTCATTATTATTATCATCATCATCATTATCATCTTCATCGTAGTCGTTGTTGTTGTCGTTGTTGGTGTTGTTGTTATGGTTGTCGTTGTTGTGATTGATGTTGTTGTTGTTGTTGATATTGTTGTTGTTGTTGGTGTTGTAATTGTAATAGGGCAAGTAGTAATCGTTGTTGATGTTGTTGTTATTATTGAAGTTGTAGTTGAGGCTATCGAAGTACCCAATTTGGTCGGAATATTGGGAAAAGGAACTACCGGGACTTTTGTTTTTTAAAATGAGGTTTTTTTTAGGTCAAAAATTTGTTTCCCAAGTGCAACGGAAAAGACATTAGGGATAGTCAGTACACACAGCCATAAAAATTTATCTATATATATATATATATATATATATATATATATATATATAAATATATATTGGAGATTTCATATACTAGTTTTTTTTTTTTACTAAAATTATACATATGATATATATACCTATGTA
>JBANCY010000128.1:0-66993 GCA_037040045.1 Phorticella flavipennis | reverse complement strand
GCTGTCCCGCCGAAGACGAGGTCGTGGGATCAACCCCCACTCATGCCTAGATCATGACCTAGCCTGAAGGCCTCAGTAGCTATGGCTACGCTACAATTTGTAATTTAGAATTTATTTCTAATTACAAATAATAATAAATAAAAAAAATCCTGAAAATTTCAGTACGATCGGATCATAAACACTTAAGTTACATGATGTGGAAGTTGGCAGAAACGAGGCAAAATGGGTGAAAATGTATTGTCACCTAGCAGCTTAGTCATGAGATTTGGGAAGACCAAATTTAATATGTAGTTTCGTATAAAATAGATAGGTAAAAACCCTATCGGGTCACAGCCTGAAGCACTATTTGCCTTTTATTTCTGCTTGTTTCCCTGAAGATCTTTTTTACGTGGGTGGATTTCAAATCCTCAATTTTAGTTTGGAGAAATGTTTACTCTGTCATAAAATATATGCAGTTTATCCTTTGAGATTATTATTATATGACTATAACAACCCGCTAGGGTCATTGCTTGAAGGATTATTTTCCCTTATTTCTTTTTACGTCGGTGGATCTCAAATCCCACGCCACAACCTAGGGGTCTATCGACATGAGGGGGGCTCGAACTCGCACATCTTGTTTAGCGGGATAGTACGCTGTCCACTGGTCCACTGGTCCACCGCGGCCTTCTGAGATATTATGAAATATTAATATACTCATTATAAGCCTATGGGGGCCTCGGTCGATTCCCGCTCATGTCGATTTTCATGACCCTCCTAGAAAAACTAGGTTGTGGCGTAGGATTTGAAATCCACCCACGAAAAAAAAGTTCTTCAGTGAAGGGAGCAGAAAAAAAGACAAATAGTGCTTCAGGCTTTGACTCAATGGGGTTGTTATAGCCATATAATAATATTAATTTTAAATCCTAACCCACAACCTAGTTTTTTCCATGTTATCGGCATGAGGGGGGCTCGAAATCGCACCTCCTGTTTTCACTGGTCCACCGAGGTCCCCTGAGAGATTATGATTATCTTTATAAGCCTATAAAATTAGGTTGAATTGACCAAAATTTTGTTTGCTTCAGTTGAGTCTTTGAACTTTCAGTTTCCTCTGACATTTTGTGTTGCGCGCCAAGCCAAGCCAAGCCAAGCCAAGCCGCGTGTTAAGAGGCCCGTGTGCTCGGTGTGTGAATGATATATGTCCTGTGGGAGACAATACGGCCGAGCTATAACCATAACCACCGAACCGATTCGAACCGATTCGAAAACACACAAGACGCCCGCCCTCCTACACGTAGTAGGTATGCTAAACAGTGTCAGTTGGCATCGGAGCGGGTGATTTTGAAGTCTGGAGACGGTTGAACGTGTTTGGGTAGCTCAGTAGGCTGGGAGTTAGTCGTGTTCAAATCTTGATATGCCATAGTCATTTGGAAACCATATTTTGTATACCTTCCACACAACTCGACAATCAAAAAAACACACAATTTTGTATTCAACTTTAGATCACATTTTTTTCAAAAATCGCAACGCGAGTTAACCGTGACGGTAAACCCCTCTATATAAATGTGTATATGTTTAAGTATATATGTATATCCATGAACGGTATATATGCACCAATATATATATATATATATATATATACATAAATATATGTTCAAGTGCAGCGGCATACAAATTGAACCGCGTCATTCGATATCATTTCGCGGATCCGCCAAAGACAAAAACGTTCAAAAATTCTAAAGTCGCGTCAGGTGAAGGAGCGTTGATTGCCCCACTTAACTTTGAATCGTTTTAAGAACGCAGGTGTTCCGTTATCAGCATATGGCAGGCAATCGGAGGCGGATTTTAATCGTTTGATCAGGATAACGGATGCCGAGGACTGGAAGTGATCAATCATCAATCAATTCATATATTCAATCAATTTCGACAAATCAAACCTGCAAGTCGGTGCTGGGACTTGCATTTTTTGTTCCTTTTCGTGTTGCGTTGTTCGAAATCGAGGACTTATAAAAGGTGCGTGGACCCCCAACCACACCCACAACCTCCCACATCCCACGCCCCGACTAAAGATTTAACTTTTACAGTTTCATATTGGATTCGTGTTAAGTCTTAATTAATACCACATTTTTTTACTGGTGTCTTGTATATGCGAATTGTAAGTTCCTATTGTGTGGCATAAAAACAATCCCAAAAAAACCAAACACAAAAACCAAAAAAATAGAAAAACAGCTGCTCACATTTCGGTTACTCACCAGCGGTTGCCACGCCCTGGTCCGCCAGACCCCCAGGCACTTTTAGGGGTTCTCCAACGTCAAAACGCGGCCCCAATACATCACAGTTGTCAGGTAAGTGACATGCATTCTGCCACTCGATTTTCAAGTAGCTCTTCCAATAAATTCCGACCAATTCCATTCTACGGCACACTGCACTACACGTTCCACTGAACCTAGTTAGGATCGTACATATATTCCATATTCCTCTTACAGAGTGATGGTATCTCTCCTTTTCTATAGATTAGTCAATTTTTAACTCGTTTTGTCATCGAAAGTCTTTCATTTTGAATCAGATTAGTTTTTTATACAACTGTCAAATCGAAATATAATCGACACAATCTTAAAATTGAATTTCATAAATACATAATACATACATTTTACATAAATTGTGTTTATATCAACTTAAATTAGCCGTTAAGTCAAAACTATTTTTCAAACCTCTTTTAGTCCCCATCGAAATTGATCCATTGTAGTTATTAATTAATAAGCAAAGATTCAAATCTATGCTTTAAGCGGATATAATATATTATACTATATATATATACCATATAGTATGTATATAATTGGGACGATTAAACAGAATTGAATATTTTGTGATATGATCAAGGTAATTTAATCCAAATGCATTATTATATTTCCATGATATTTTGGTTTAAAAAGTAATCCTATTCAAAAACTATAGTAGTTTATGAAATTATATAATATGATAATATGTGGGGATTCGAATCTCCAATTTAATAAAACCTTAGCTCGAAATACAACCAGATCCGTGGCAGTCCTGTGCGTCCGGCTTCTTTGATAATTTCGGTAAAAACGGTAATGGAGTATAGTAAATAGTAGACTTTGCTTTCTGAATGATATGAATGAGGGCGAAAGGGATTGGATTAATCGATAGATAGAAACAAAACTTACTTTTATAAATAGAATAGCTTAAAAGATAGGATATGTAATGATCCGGAAAATGTGGAAGTGAATTACAAGATGAGATAAACTTAAGGACACTTTATGAAGGGAATATTTAAAAAAATGTGGGATATATAGAGACTGACTTGGCATAGGCCATTTCTTGTTATATACTGATCGTTCTAGGCCAAAGGAGCCTACGGCGCTTCCTTCTGTGCATAACAAACTTCCATCACAAAGTAAATATTGTGTTAGTTTCTTTGAAATTCTACAACATCCAATTTTTCAGCTTGTGTGAATTTTTTCCTCTCCTTGTATAAATCTGGCTACGTCTTGGATTATTATTATTATATGGCCATAGAAACCCTATCGAGTCGCAGTCTGAAACACAAAAATAGCTCTGCTTTATTCACTGAAGATTTTTTACGTGGGGTTTCAAATCCTACTTCACAACCTAGTTTATTCTTTCACAGGAAGGTCATGCTCTTGACATAGTGGGGCTTTTACTCGATTTTAGGCCGATTTTGATGTTGGGTAAAAGGGCAAACCTGATTTAATCAGAAAAGGGGACAACTATTTTTAATCATATAATTTAAAACTTTTATTCGATAAATGATACCATAGCCCAATTGTGATGGTTGAAATAAAATTTAAATATGTTCGCCGAGTTCCAATAGATCATCACTTCAGCCCATTCTTTCTCTGTATTATGAGGATTTTCACCAATTTAAAAGTCAATGCTGTTATATGATTTATTACGGAATCTATTTAATTCCCATTCATTATAAACGAGTGTATCTAAGATCGAAGTTTAATTTTGAAAGCGACATAGGCTAGATTTTCGGACAATGGGTGAATAGGGTTCATAACACTTTTTCTGGTTACAACAAAAAAGGGAAGCATAGATCTGTCCCGAAAAAGGCTGATCTGCAATAATCTTTAGATAGTATAGTATAGTATGAAAATATAGGAACCTTCTTGAATAAAGGGAATTTATTTGGAGACCTCGGTGGAGCAGTGTCCCGCCGAACTCGACAGCTCTTATATCGACAGCATCAATAGTGTTTTCCTCACTTTACAACTTTTTTTTTATCATTAATTCCTTCATAGTCATAGCCAGAAAATATTCCAGCACCAGACTTTTCTGGACACCAAATATCCACTTCAGTTGCAACTGACATAAAATTTACTGAAAACAATATAAGAAACTTTCGCTGGAAGTCCCTTGTATAGGCACTAAAATCTTTGGAGTAGATTTACGGAATAGGTAAAGAAAATTTAGATATCATGGAAGGAAATTGTTGCTCAGAGATTATTATATGGGACTTACCACGTCGCCTTTCAGGATTATTATTATAACAACCCTATCGGGTCAAAGCCTGAAGCCCTTTTTTCTCCTTTATTTCTGATTTCTTCATTGAACAATTTTTTTTTTACGTGGATGGATTTCAAATCCTACACCACAACCTAGTTTTTCTAGCAGGGTCAGGCCAATCGACATGAGCGGGACTCGAACTCGCACCTCTTGTTTGGCGGGACAATGCGCTTTCCACTGGTCCATCGAGGCCCCTACCGGGTGATAAGAACACAAGTAATCCAAAGATTATCATAGACTCCCCCAAGACACTATGGATAAATTGAATCGTGTACTGCTCGTACCCAGTTTTGTTGGCCAGTGTAGGTGTAATAAATGAGCTACATGTGTACTCGATAAGGATTTATTGCACACATTTAATGTTAAACAAATTCCGAATACCAAATCCCGAGTGTGGAATGCGGTGAGATTGCATGCACGAGAGTCGGTGGCATTTAAGGCGTCGTTTGATTGTTTTCTGTGGCGGCTGCCTCGGGCTGGCAATTGCACAACGCGCGCGCGACACATGCTTGGGCCCCGTGCTCCGAGTCCCGGGGTTACTGGAACCCCTGACCCACTCCCACGTCCGGGTGTATACGGCACTTGAGACGCGGCTACCCGGACTCCATTTGCTCATTTGCCCGGCAATGCTGGGCCGGAATATGTACTTTCAATGCTCCTGCTCCTGCTGCTGCTGCTGCTGCCTCTGGTGCTGATGTCGCCCACTTTCGCTTTTCGATCGATCTAACAATAATTCAGTTTCAATCAAATTGCTGCATGATTATTTGTTGTTATTATTATTGTTGTTGTTGTGGTTGTTGTTGCTGTTGTTGTTGCTTTTAAACATACATACTTGAGCGCCCGTTTGCATATGGAATTGACTCTAAGAATGCGAATGCGAATCCGAATCCGTATCCTACAGCAGCGACATTCACACGCGACGCTCCAAAAAGGAGTCGCCGGCTTGGAGCATTTACAATAACAATAATAACAATAACAATATAAAACTATTCATTCCGAAAGGCCGAAGCTGAAATACCCTAATCCAAATAGAATATTAAGGGGCCTCGGAGGCCCATTGGATAGCGCACTGTCCCGCCAAACAAGAGGTGCGAGTTCGAGTCCCGCTCATGTCGATAGGCGCGACGCTCCTAGAGAAACTAGGTTGTGGCTTAGGACTTGAAGTCCACCCACTTCAAAAAAAAGATCTTCAGTGAAGTAAGCAGAAATGGAGAAAAATAGTGGCTCAGGCTTTGACCCGATAGGGTTGTTATAATAAATATATAGAAACCGAACATAGTCCGATCGATATATACATATATTTCTTTATTAGACTTCATTTCGCCCAAGGATCAAAGGGAAAGGGATCAAGGGGTAGCTTTATCTACGCCATATTTCAAATTCATCTGAACCTTTTTTATTAAACTGTATTATAGCGTTTGACTAAAATGTTAGGAGAAATATTTTCATTACGTTAATTTTGGGATTATTAATTTATTTATCATATATCCCATAAACTAGTCAAGTTTTCAAGATCTTTCCCAATGAATTTTTGTCACCTTTACTACTTCTAGAAGAGCCTTATGGAAGAAGTTCAATTGTGTTCTGCTAATTTTTGAAGTTCTCAAGTGCATCCAATTAATCTTTTTTTTGATCATATTTATTTCTAACCAGAATCAGTCTGCTTATAGACTACAATAGGAAAAGTCTCTTAGGTATATAAAAAGACCAAGTGAAATATTTACTCTTATAGAGGCTACAAAAGTTTAAAATTTTCAATATCCAAAAAGGTTTTTTGTCTTTTGGCTTTAAAATCATTATGTAAGCTTTTTGAGTATCCGATATTATGTTTATTTTTGATAATGGGTCCAATGAGTATAATGGTCTAATGGGTATATTCAGTGTTCTAAATTTAATAGTAACTATCTATAGATTTAATGAGTTTTATGGCAACAAGTTCTGAAACTAAAACGCTTCTTTTAAATGCAATACATATCATCAATCCAAAGTTTTTTAAATAGCATTAAAATGTACCTTACATTAACTTCCTTAAGTTCTAGTAGCTATATCTTTAGTTTTTTAGCACCATTTCTGTAGAATATACATAGATGTCTTAGCAGTAACTTTAATCTGAAATCATTCAATTTTATCATCGACATCTTCATTTAGCTTATTTGTGAGTAAATCCAAAATCACTTGGATTTTATACTTTTTATAATAAAAATTTTTATGTAGAATTTTGTTGAGTTTCGATAGCTTCAGCTAATAAGCTATGTAAAGCTATGTTTTTCTATCGGGGTTATTATGCAATATAGACTACTTTCGGGTGTTTCGTATCTGCAATGCTCGATGGACAACATCTAAAGTTTACAAATAATTGCTTTTGTTCAGACAACTTAATTTCTTGCTTAGTAAGTCAAAAAAGATTTATTTAGGTTCAAGGTAAGGAAATTTTCGATAATATCTACTGATGGTTTTTTTATTTTGGGATCAGTATCGAACTTTGTAGATCAATTTGTCTTTGTTTTATTGGGCTAGACTTGTAAAAACCATTCCAAAGTTTAATGGGTCTTTGACAGTTGTATGATCAATTTCTCAAATAGACATAAAATATATTGTTATAAAAGATAATACTCTTAATGGACATGTTATTAGGTTAAAATACTATGCAATTTTTTACGCTTTAAAATCTATTTTAATATTTCCATTCTTTTCTATAAATGGATTCTTTCGGATCTTTTTGCTGAAACTGTGTAAGCTTAGGTTAGACAACATCTCTTCAGAGGGCCAGGCCCCATATAGTCAAGTGTAACGGAGTATAGCAATGTATATCACCCAGTGCCAAATATCCTTGACCAGGTTGTTGTCTTTTAGACGTTATGCCACATATGTAGAAATGAGCCTTACGTGAGGGTATTAGGTAGAACAGGGCGAACTCCCTTGCTCTCCTTGCACTCAAGCACCTCGAAAGTATAACCCCCAAATCGCGACTACCCTTAGGCGTTATATCGAAACACGGCCACAAACTGGCGCCCGCACAGGACGAAGCCAACCGACGCCATGCCGTGCGAAAAGTTGGTGGATTTGCTGACAACATCATTGCCATTCCAGAGCTGGAGGTGGAAAAGCGGAAATTACGACGACACAGGCATCGCAAGCAGCAGGCAACGGGAAGACAACAGCCACAGCCACAGCAGCAGCTGCAGCAGACGCAACAGCAGACGCAACAGCCGACGCAAGAGCAAACGCAACAGCTGACGCAACAGCCGACGCAACAGTCGACGCAGCAGCCGACGCAGCAGCTGACGCAACAGCCGACGCAACAGTCGACGCAGCAGCAGACGACACAACATCAACAGCATCAACATCAACATCAACAGCATCAACATCATCAGCATCAGCATCAGCCTCATCAGCATCAGCATCAGGAGCTACACCATCAACACCACCATCACCATCATCAGGCGCTCCACGCGCCTGAGCGTAGAAACGACACTGTCCAGAGGCATTTGAACAGGGAGAAGATTAGGGAGAAGAACAGGGAAAAGGAGCGAGAGAAGGAGAAAGAGAAGCTAATGGCCGAACGGCAATCGAACGCACAGGAGCGACGCATCCATGAGCTCGATCAAAATGTGGAGCGTTATTTTGAAGTGCGAAAGGTAAAAAAAAAACTAAGTCCCGAACTCCATTCGAAAATTGTTTATCCTAATTTTCATTCTCTCATTCCCAAGCGATTGGGCAAAGGCGCATATGGCATCGTTTGGAAGGCTACGGACAAACGACAACGGGATACGGTGGCCCTTAAGAAAATCTACGATGCTTTCCGAGATGAAACCGATGCACAGAGAACCTATCGTGAGGTTGTCTTTTTACGCGCCTTTCGTCATCATCCGAACATTATACGAATGCTGGACATATTTAAGTAAGTACTTTTTATTATATCATCTTCGGTAGGCCGAAAATCGTATACTTTTTTCGAAGTATACAATATTTTATAAGGAAAAATTGTTTAAAAGCTTTGAATTGTCCGCGACTTTTTATGAAATGTGTGCCAAATTCGAAACCAATTGCTTGAAAAGCTTTCGTCGTAAGGGGCTATATGACATTATGATCCAATCTGGTGTGTTCCGACAAATTTGATTACGTTAGTTGAAAAACTGAGAACTAGTTTGCTTTCAAAAAGGCCTGATTATTTTAGCTATAAATTTGGAATTCTTTCTTCTATGTATTATAAACTTCTGGATATTGCCAATATACCATTTTCTTTGAAACAAAGGAAACTATATACTATTGAAATGTGCGTCTAGAATCCATTGTTTCTGCATAAATTCATGATTCCTAAGCAAACTATATTTCGATGCGATATTTATATCATAATTCCATTAAAAAAAATGGGAAGACGGGGAAAATAGTTTGAATAAACGCATTGATTTCGGAGTCTACAAATGCTTGAGACTCCAAGCTACGCACATCAAGTTTATTTTCAATTTTCCATAACCCGATAAAAACTTGAAGAATTGGGTCCAAATTGGCTATATTGCATTGTTAAAAAAAAACCAGGTACAGTACTGCAGTCGAGAGTGCTTAGCTGGGAGATACTCTGATCCCAGTCGAGCAATTCCCTTACAATCGCATAATAAGTTACACAACCACACACATAACCGTTAAGACGTTGCGTAAGTCGGCCTCCCCAGAGGTGAATTTTTGCTCTCTTTCGCGAATAACTTCTTGAAGACTTATAACTTGCAGTATAAGTTCGAAACAAATTCCAAAATAAGTGCATTGAAAATCTTGTTCTTAATCAAAAAATTACACCTGGTTTGATATTTTTCGATTTGCGGGGGAGGGCGTGGCATCCGAAATTTGAGAAACTGCTTTTTGCGACAATGCGAAGCTACATGACGAGTTTCGTGCTCCTAGCTCTAAACGTTGCCAGGTAACATAATCCAAATTTCACCTTTTTTCCATTTTAGCCTGTTTTCGCCCATATCTGAGTCTTATAACTTCGGTGCTTATGATCATTTTAAAATTTTTGAGATTGGTTGATAACATTGTAAGAAATATATACTATGGAATTCAAATTATAATGATAAGAAATGTAGAAAATATAAGCACTTATTAAATTTAAGGGGTACCAAATTAAGATGGAAAAACATTTTTATGCCACTTTCTGCATAGTTGCTTTTGACTGCCACATACCAAATTTCACGACTTTTGCATAAAATTTGTGGCTGCTATACACATTTCGACACTTTCCGGAACAATGGAGGGTGTATCAAATATTTGGGGAATTCCATTCTGCATTCCATTCTACCGAATTGGGGTCGATTGCTCTATTGATGTCAAGCTTATGGTCATTTTATCGAAAAACGTTTTTATCGATTATCGGGCGAAGAGGCGTGGCATCCGAAATTTGAAACAAATGCTACACGAATCTTCGTGCCAAGTTGGAAGTCCTTAGCTTTTGTAGTTTTCGAGATCGTCGCGTTCATACAGACGGTGAGACGGACGGATAGAAGGACATGGCTATATCGACTCGGATATTAATGTTAATCAAGAATATATATACTTTGTTCCACGCCTTTTTGTTACATACATTCCAACAAATCTATTATTCATTTTTTCCCATTTTTCAAAAGGGATCTGGGTGGAACTACAAAATCTTATAGCACCACCCCATTTTTCCGGAACAGTCACAATTTTTATGGTAACGTTATGAGATTTGGTATACATATAAGTGGCCAGAAACCCTGTACAGAATGGGAAGTCCTCATTTTTTTTCATTTCATTATGATCTCCCGACAATGTAATAAGTGCCTATAATTTTTGCAGTTCTCAACATAACTCTGAAAATTTCATATATATACGGAAACTCGAAAGTGCCCATATTTCCTTAGTTTGTTAATTTATTGACTAAAAGGGTTAGTTCTCTAGACTGCCCATAGGCGTAACAGCGGATTTTAATATATTTGGGGGTTCCCCTAATACTTCACTTGTAATTGTTATTCTAATATACTCGTATTCCGGAAATATTTTGTATCTTGGCACTATGCTATCAGAGCTTGTGAGAGGCAGTCAAAGTTCTGATTTCGTGAATAACTGACTAATTTATCAATTAATTTGGCTTTTACCCTATAATATTTTCAGAGCTTCAAATAATTTGGACTTTTATCTGGTTTTCGAATTCATGGACAGCGATCTACACAACGTCATTAAGAAAGGCGACGTACTCAAGGACATACACAAACGCTTCGTTATGTATCAGCTGATCAATGCCATCAAATATATGCATTCCGGGAATGTGATACACAGGGATCTTAAACCCAGTAATATACTCATTGATAGCAAATGCAGGTGAGTTGCGGGCGAATCATTGAATTATATGGATATATTGATTAACTGAAGAATTCTACATTCTACAGGCTCAAAGTTGCCGACTTTGGACTTGCCAGGACATTGTGTTCCAAGCGTCGTAACAATATCGATTACGATTGCAAAAATGAGCTAAACAATGAGGCCATGTTAACCGATTACGTGGCAACACGCTGGTATCGAGCCCCCGAAATTTTGGTGGCAAGTCGGAAGTGAGTCTATCCCCCTGGATATTAATCTGGATATTTCATCTGAACTTTATTTTTAGATACACAAAAGGCATTGACATGTGGAGTTTGGGCTGTATATTGGGCGAAATGATACGCCAGAAGCCCCTTTTCCAGGGCACAAGCACAATCAATCAGGTATGTGAAACTATATATCCTGACTGTCTGATTTTTGTGATTTTTATACCCTGATCCGATTGAATTAATCGTAAATAGGAGTATAAAAGTTTTGTTGGAATTTATGTAACAGACAGAAGGATATACAATTTGTGTATTCTTTGGTCAGTTGAGTGGATACGGCATATCCGCCTGTCTGTTTGCCAATCTGCAGACTGTCTATCTCGGAGCCTATAAGAGCGAGAGACTCTAAATTTTGCAAGCTCCAATTTACCCGATTATCGATACAACATTATCATAAATTTTTTATTTATAAAGGTGACTCCAAAATGGCTATAATAGCTTATGAATATAAGATGCATGTTTTCCAAAAATTTTGATACACCTCTCAATTTTTTGTAATGTGACGAAATATCAATAGCAGCTCCTCTGTCAGTCTGATACGATATGCAGATGAATACCACGCCTCGTTCGCCCGAAAACTTTTGTATTTACAGAGCTATCGGTTCCAAAATTTATATATAGAGTAATGTAATATAGAGCATATAAGCTGCAAAATCGAATTTCCCAAAAATTTTGTTTACCCCTATGTGAGCAACATTGGCCAATAGTGTTAAAAATAATACCGAATGTTGCTTGTGAGAAATATTATGCAATAGTATTAAAAGTAATACCGGAGCATATATATCATCACTATTATCAGCAGAGGAGCAGCCACAAGAAGGGCAGCATCATTATAACTCCGAAATAATAACCCTGACATTAAGTTTGTCAACAAATGCGAAATTAAATCTGCGTATGCTTTGAACGGCGCTCTTATAGATACACATAAAATGCTCTTCAATATATAGAATATACTGAGGATAGAGACTCCTTCGTTAAAAGGAAACTCCAGATAGACTAAGACGCAGGTTCAGGGCATGAAACTATTTTAGACTCAAATTTTTAGATCTAGAAAGAGCTCTAGAGCATATTTCTATTAGAATTTTTATAGAAGACAGACGGACAAGGCTCCGCTATCGATTCTGATCAAAAATACATTTACTCTATGGTGTCTCCATGACTCCTACTGCTTGTTACATTTGCCCAAACTTAATATACCCATAATACTAATTTTCGATTGGGATCAGGGTATAAAAATGATGTGTTTTGAACTGATTTTGTAGAGTTGTTAAATATACTGATTCAGATTATTATTATTATTATATGACCATAACAACCCTATCGGGTCAAAGTCTGAAGAAGTATTTTCCTTTTTTCTGCTTCCTTCGCTGAAGAACTTTTGTTTATGTGGGTGGATTTCATATCGTACGCCACAACCTAGGTTATCTAGGAGGGTCATGCCTCGACATGAGCGGGACTCGAACTCGCATCTCTTGTTTGGCGGGACAGTGCTCTATCCACTGGTCCACCGAAGCCCCTAATTCAGATTAGAAAAAGGATTATCGGGGGAACAGGGCATGGTCAGAAAGGCGCGCTTACGAATCCCCATGTCAATTTTTGAATATCTAGCTCTTATAGTCTTATAGATCAAAGCGTTCGGGACCAACAGATAGATCGACAGGGCTAATTCAACTCGACTTTTGATGCTGATCAAAAGTATATATATTGGCTGTACCCTGCCTTTTTGCCTGTCAACAATACTAATATACCTTTTACCCTCATTCAATAAATTTAGGGTATAAAGAAATGTATAGATTGTGTATAAAGTTTCAATTACAACTTGTCCCGGCCAAAGCCGGCTACTTTAATGCCATATTCTGAACATAAACTTGTATTTTGTCCATATGAAAAACCCTCTGTTCTGCACGCAGATTGAAAAAATTGTCAATGCATTACCGGAAGTGACCGATCGTGACATTGAATCCATCGGCGCCAGTTTCGGATCGGTTTTGCTTAGCAAGAAAATCGTTCGGGATCGTCGTCATTCGCTGGACGAGATGCTGCGCAATTGCTGCGACGATGCGATGTCGCTGGTGAAATCGCTGTTGGTTCTCGATCCGGATGGACGGTTGACGGCCAAGGAGGCCATCGCCCATCCGTACGTGCATCGATTTCGCACCGCCTCGGCAAACATGGAACTGCGCTCAGACATACGTCCGCCGCTCGACGACGATGTGCGCTACGGCGTCGACGAGTATCGTGCCACATTATACAAAATGATTGCGCCCGAAATGCGTTCCACAGCCCGGAACAGCAGCGCCACGCAGACGACGCCAACGAGCAGCTCCGAGACGACCCAAGGAGCCACGACACGTGCGAATCGTGCTGCCTCCAAGGCCAGGTGAGTTACGCGTTAGGAAGGAAAGGGAAGGTGGGGGGTCAGGGGATAGGATGGGTTAAGTTGGGTTGGGTTCAGGAATGGGCGAGAGGGTGGCATCGGGCAGGGGCAGGGGCTGGATGTTGTTCAGGCAGAGCTACTCTCTAGCTGCTCGCTTGGTTTTACAGATATCGTCGTCGGTCATAGCATAGACGTTCGCCGTCAACAACAACGACGGCCACAACAACCACAACAACAACAGAAGCGGCAGCATCAACAACAACCACCAAGACAAAGACAACAACAAACTCAAAACAACCACAACAACGAGCACTTCATAAAACTGGACGCGAGACGTCAACATCTACGTCAACGTCAACAAGCACATCCATAGATTCCACGACGATCACTAAACTAAACTGAAAGTGTTCCACAAAAGATTGTTCCTCGAGCTGCTCAACAAAGTTCACCTTAACCCCAAAATCACAACGTAATAACCACAATTCTGTTAACTCTCCCCTAAGTTAATATTAAGATAGTTAAGCAAACATTTTACAGGCGAACATAACCAAAACTGCGAAATTTTTTTTTAATTATATTATATAGTTTTCTGGGAAATTTTATGCTTTTTAACTCTTTTCATCGAAAATATTGTGGCGTAGTTACTTAGGTCAAAAGTCTGCAATGCATTGAAGGAAGCCTCGTAGACACCCAGAATGGTTATGTCCGTCTGGTCTGTAATGAAACTTGGAGAGTTCCGCACATATTCATCATTATCTATGGCTCTGCCATATTTCAAAAGAAAAGGACCTCTATATGGTATATAGCTACCATTCACTAAAAGTCAGTTTGGCCAAATCGGTGGAAATTTAATATACCAAATTTCGGAATGATCAGAACACTATAACTTTTCAAAGTCGGTTAACCCATAATCCGCGTATTTTTAAAGCTATTGAAGTTAAATGTCGCACACATATAATAATCTTTCCTTAAAATATAAAGTTCGAACAGAGTACAAAATCTTCGGCCTGCCGTAGATAATCCTTTCTTTAGCCTATTTTCAAAAGTTTCTCAAATATTTTATGCTCTTTTTGCATGTTTAGAATAGGCTTACCCTCATTTGTCTCCTGATCAGGTGATTTAACTGAGAACATTTTATATCAATTTGAACTTTTCCCCAACTACTTCAAGAATTGTCAAGAGGTTAAAAGAAATCGTTTCGGCTATGTCCGTCTGTATGAAGGTCTTCTTTTGTAATTTACGAGCACATATGTCGGGAAAGCCCGAATGGGACCACTAATCATATTTGTAAAGATCTCACGAAAGTTGAATTTGCCCAAATTATACCTTTTTTTTGAGATATTGCATTTAAACTAAGCTTTGATAACCTTATCATCTATAGATCCAGAAAATTTCCTAATGATTGGTCCATTATTGAAAAGTTCTTGCGTTCTCTCTCTTCTTCTTCACAATTGTGTGCTTTGGTTGAAATTGGCTTGACTAGACTCGTTGAATGGTTGAATATCGATGGAAGATATGGATAGATCTCCCTATTGGGAGATAATTATAGTGTTTCTGTTCACTTTATTCCAAGTTTCCGGTTGCAATATCGAAAGAAAGCTCCTTAGTTGTCCAGTCAAGTAATAGTTCATAATGGGCTCTGTGGAAACTAAACCGTGATATATACTTTATTATTTCTTTAGAGATTTATAACAAGCTCTTAACTTTAGTTTTAGCTTTAGTTTTTTTCGAGAATGAATAGGCGGATAGAGATTAAGATTTTCTGAACCCAATTAGAACATATTACTATAAGGTAGGTGTTCTTGAAGCTTTGATTTTGATAAAAGTACTGCGAGTTACAACAATATGACCCAAGATCTGAGATGAAGTCAAAATACTGAAAGTTTACAAATATGGAGTTCCAATCTTTAAAACTATCTTTGTACAGTATAAAAGTTTCCCTATTTAGGATAGGAATAGATAAATCAGTTATAGTTTTTGTGGTGTTGGCTTCTGGGTTTTCGTACATTCATCCGATCTTGAGTGCTTTTATATCATAAACCCAGTTAAAACTCTAACTACGCCTTAAACACTCCAGCAATGTCCTTGCTGTCGCCATCGCTAACGCTATCGCTATCGACATCGCCATCGCGATCGTTTAAGCTAATGTCTCTGTTCATAAATGCTCCAACTACAACCAAATCCTCCACTTCATAGACCGACCCCGGGCAACGTATTTAAGCATTCGACTGGACCGATCGAAGTGCCAACCCAGTCTGCCGCAAATTTTACCAAGGCCTGGGTGGAGCAGCACCGGCACCATCACCACCACTTGCAGATGCGCAGCAAGCGCTATACCGATGACGACCAGATGGCGCAACGCGGTGCCACCGCGGAGATACCGCAGGTGGCGATGCGACGTGAATTGGCCGCCGTTGCCGCAACGGCGCCGCGTTGTGTTGCCGGCGGCATTTGGCAGGCGAAAGTCGTGCACCAGGCGGCAAAGCCGCAGGTTCAGCAGCCGCTGCACATGTGGACGGATTCGGTGCCAGTGCCGGGTCCACTGCCCATACCCGTGACGGCACCCGAGCTGGACCCTCTGCCGTCGTCCAATCAGATGCGGGCGCGTGTGCGCAAGCTGCGCAAGGAGTGCAAGGAGCGGCGTTCCAAGTACAAGGACACCATAACGGAGCAACAGCCGAAACAGGTGCCACAGGAGCGCAAAGCTCAAGCCCAGAGTCCGCCTCAAGCGCAAGACAAGGCTCGAGCCCAGGCACAAGTTCAGGACATGGTCCGAGCACAGGCACAGGCACAGGCCCAAGACATGGCCCGAGCACAGGCACAAGCCCATGAGCTAACTCATTCGCAGCCGCATGCCAAGCAGTTGGATCGAGCCCATGCACATGCCATGGAACTAGCGCAGTCCAGAGCCAAGTTGCCGCAATCCAAGCAGCTAGAGTTGAGCAAGTCTCAAGGGCAGACTCAAGCTCGCGCTCAAGTGTCGGAGTCGAAGGCCATAGATCTGGAGCTGACGCTGAAGCGCTTACGATTGGAGCACCAGGAGTTGCAGCAGAAGAAGCAGGAGACTGAGGCACAACAAGAACCGCAACGTGCTCAGCGGTTGCCCCAAAAGCATCGGCAACCACCGTTGAGCGTCAACACGTCCGATACCAAGGAGCATCCCATAATCGCCCCCCCAAAGCCACAGCCGCTGAATCAGTTTCGGACAGATGAAGAAGCGGATCGCTACTATACGCCGGAAGGCACCATGCGACAATCACATTTCCCGCAAGACTTGCCCCCCGAGGCGGCCTTGACCGAAAAGATGGAACATGCTTCCGCCGCTTTTGTGTGCTACAAGTCGCGCTTAAGCCGCCTGGAGGAGGAGATGGCCAAGTGCAAGCAGCAGCTCTTCACCTATGTGCAGGAAAATCAGGAGCTGCTTAACAAGCAGTGCCTGCGCCATCATATCGAACGGCTGCTCCAAACACCACCAATACAAGTAGCGACCTCGGACTCAATGACACAAAGCGAATCGGATGCGGAGCAGGAGAAGGCGAATTTGGGTCAACTCAAGAAGGAGCAGGATAAGCAAAAGCAATTGCAATTGTGTGAATTTCTGGCACGGGATGAAAACAATGCCAACTCCTTTGAGCTGCCCAATCTGTGCAATGTCTACAAGGTCAGCAGCTGCCACGCCCACTCGCAGCTGCAGTCCCAGTCGCAGACGCAGCTTCACACGCAGGTCCAACCGCAGGCCCAGTCGAAGGTCCAGTCACAGCCTCAGGTCCAGTCGCAGTTACTGTTACAGTCTCCGTCCCAGTCACAGTCCCAGTCACAGTCGCAGTCGCAGTCACAGTCATATTCCCAAGTTCAGTGTCAACCGCGTCGTCAGTCGTGCTCGGCCATTGATGTCATTGAGAATACGGCCCATAAGCCTCGGATGATGCCGAGCATTTATAGCAATTACTTTCCACAGCAACCGCCAAAGAATGAGGATATATTGCAGGACGAATGGACCGATTTGGAACAGCCAAAACTACATAAAAACAAAAGAGGTCAGCCACCATTACCATATTGTGATCGTCTTCGCATACAAGAGGCCAATTTTTACAAGGACTTCGACTTGGCCAATTTCGAGGATCAGCACGTATCCGGCAATTAGCCGGCCCAATCCGATCCCGAATGGGCTAATGCATGAAACAAGAAAAACCCATAAAAGAACTGCAAAAAAAACTACTCGGAAGGAACATACACTCGACATACACACACACACACAGACACAAACACAACTACATGTTAATATGTATATATACATGTATATATGTATGAGGAAGCCTCTTAATATGTATACAAACCTATCCTCTATATACATACCATAGCTGCTTCGTTATACTTTTTATTAGTTTGACCAAATTACAAGTTGGTTTTTTTCGCAAACGACAAACTCAAACCGTGGACACAACATAAGTTTAGGGACTCGAAAAACTGAATTTGATTATATTCATTAAATTGATTTTAAGTGTAGAACATTTCAACACAACATTAGGAACATATACATACGAATGTATTAAAAATTGTTATTGATTTTACCTCAAATTATATGGGAAATTTACGAAGAAACATCGCTCAAGCTCATTTCTAAACTTTGCCAGAAACATGAACCTTTCCCTCTAACCAGAAGCCATATATATATATCAGACGAAGCCTTAAAACTATCTTGATGTACTTTTCATGGAATGTTTTATTGCATAACTTCTGCATTTTGAAGAAGATCAAGGTAACATTTTCAGAACTTCAGGTGCAGTTTTGAGGAGAGCAATTCCGAAAATCCAGAGTTTTCTATGTATCATGGAATTTTGCGAAAGAAGTTTCTTAAATTTTTGTAAGCTGAACCAAGATTTGAAATCCTCTTTTCTTTGGTAAGAAAATATCTTAAGTATAGGTTTAGTTAGATTGGATTAGACAGTTGGACCTCGTTGGACCTATCACCAGAGATATCGTCTGGTGAAAAAGGGGAAACCTTTAGAAGCTCTTTAATCGCGAGATGTCAAGACGTCTTCCTTGCTAGGGAGGAATAGTATCTACTCTAATTGTATATAATTGGTCTAGTAAAAGGTAATCGAATAGTTTTGCAAAAAATTGAAGATTATATTTAGTTAGTTATCCGATTAATGTCAAACATGGCCCATTTTGCTTGATAACTTTTTGCCCCTCTCATAGAAACTCTTATCTTTATTCGCAACAAACTTGTACAATCGGGTTTCGCAAGCTTCTCTTGAAGCCACTTCTTCACAGGAACAGATAGTTATCATTTGGTGCCAGGTCCGGAGCTTCTAACGAGTCACTATCGATGTGTGTCGGGCATTGTCCTGATGAAGAACAATTGACCTCCTGTTGGCAAAAGCTGGGCGTTTCTGGACGAAAGCTTCCTTTGAACGTTCCAATTGCTGACAGTAAAAGTTCGAATTAAGAGCTTGGAGCAGCTCATAGGGAATGAGTCCCTGTCAATCCCACCAAACCCGAAACAAAACCATTTGGTCGTCATTTCGGACATTGCTGTGATCCACATTTCATCATCCGCTTCAGAAATGGGGTGATCTTGTTAGGATTTAGTAGCGACTCGCAGATGTAAATTTGGTCCTTGAATTTTTTCTCGTTATGATCCAGCCGCTTCCAAGTGGTTCCAAACTGTTTGTTTGTGCAATGTTTAGCTTCTGGTCAATCCAAACAGTGCTCGCATGATGGTCGGACTCGATCATTTCCAGTATTTCATCGACAACATCGACATTTTCATCTAAAAGCCCTTCACACCGTAGATGATCTTTTGCATCAAAATTACCGGAACGAAATCGAAACCAAAATTTCGAAGCTTTTTTGAGTTTTCGTGTTTATCAAAGAAAAATTTTTAATTTCTTGTCCATATTTTAGTATCCATCTTTAGTGATGAACACATATCCCATTTTGACTTTTCTTTCTAGCAATATCAAGCGTAATCCAATCGCACTTTTATAACGCGAGATCCATATCACTAAAGCCATTTATTACAAAAATACTGGATCCTTTTTTACTAGACTTAATTTAAAATCGATTAAGGGACCTCAGAGACCAGTGGATAGCGCACTGTCCCACACAATAAGAGGTGCGAGTTCGATACCCGCTCATGTGAATAGGCATGACCCTCCTAGAAAAACTAGGTTGTGGCGTAGGACTTGAAATCCACCCACATAAAAAAGTTCCTTAAGGAAGCAGAAATAAAGGAAAATAGGGCTTTGACCCGATGGGATTGTTATATAATAATAATATAAAATCGATAAATTGGAATATGTAGAAAGCATTTCAGAACCAAAAACAATGTCAACCTGAATTGGGAACTCTAAACAAATCTGGAGAAAATAGAGTTGCATTAGGCTGCTTTTACTTTATAAAAAAAAATAAGCTATTAACTAATTTGTAGTAGCAAATAAATTATATATTTAAGAAAAATCAAAGCGTAAGATTAAAAGAAAGCAAAAAGTGTTTCCACGGTTAAGATTATATAAATGAAAATACTGAAAATTCTCCAAAAACGCGAGGTAAATAAAGAACCAAAAACAACTATAGATGCTTACGCTTAGTTCTAATATAAATAATATAATATTTTTTTTCCCCAAATTAGTCAATTTGAACGGAGCGATGATCTGTTACCTTGCGAGATATTCACTAAAATTGTTTATTAAGCATGTAAATATTCGTAGTTAGTTAGTCAACAACTAGAATTACAATTATATGTATATATAATATAGTAAATACATCTTTATAAGCTAGTTATAGAGCGAATACATTATACATTTATATAGAATGTATCGTTAATTGCAAACTCTGGGCAACTCGGCCCCACTGACTATCAAAAATTGAACATAATAAAGCTCTATAAGGATTTTCCGTATGCATAGTCTCGTCTATATAAATAAAATGAAATATTGGTTTTACTAACTTAGACATCGATACAAATATTACAGTTAATACACACAAATGAATGTTTAAAAATTCTTAGGACTGTTTAAATCTTTTTTTTTTTTGTTTTTTGGTTTAGCTTAAGCGTTATGGTAATAAAAATAAATGACAAAATCCACAGGATACATGGTGTTTTTTCTTTTCTCTCGTTATCTAGAGATATAATATTGGTGTTTCATCTAGCTATAGCAGTGACAACTCCACAACTCTTAAGTTCTTGTAAAATTGTGCTCTTAAACACGAAGAGGAGTTCCGACAAGCGCCAGAAAAGATTATTTTCTATATGAAGGAGCCGGAAGAGTTTACGGCCATTGACAACACTGCTTTAGAGTTAGTTAAATTTAGTTTAAATTTTAAAAATGGTTGCAGTTTTCCAATAGTGAGGCAAGGCTTTCCTTCACCGGGGAGGAGGAGTTGCTGTTGCTGTCACAATTTATGGAAGACCCCAAACGATTGTTTTGCATCTTGAACTTGTTTTGCGATCGATCGGCTTTTGGATCGATCGATTGTTTTCCAGTTTACGATTTTCGTTTTTGCTCAAATTGCTGCTGGGGCAGCTCCTCCTGCAACTGCAATATATGCTCGAGCGGCTGCGGTTTACCATCCTTGTCAATTAACGCCGGTTGCACAATGCCATCCTTGCGTAACTTCTCCAACAAATTGACTAACTGCAGCGCCTCGTGTTCCTTCTGCTCCTCGGACATGCCCTCGAGAGGATTCCGTTTGGGCTGCTCCACACAACCGAGTACAGGATTGAAGCTCTGCTGTTGCCGCTTGTACTCCTCCGTATCACTGTCCTCGCTGTCCGACGAGTAGTCAATGCCCTCGATGCGTCTGCAATCCAGCACGCCACGTTTGGCAAACAAACCAGCCGCATTGCCATAACCAGTATATTTGATCATGCGACCGACATCCTCCTTGCACAATACAAACAGTAGCTCTGCGGCAAGGTCTCGCAGTATCATAGCGGGTAGGGTTAGAAAACGACAAAGATGATTCCGCAGCTCCGTGCCCACCTCTGGTCGTTGACTGACATCCTTTAGAGGTGGCAAAATCTCCTTACGCAAATAATGACGCATGACCCGATTGCTGCGGGCACATTTGACCAGGACCGTGAGCACGGGTGACAGCAGCTCATGAGAGCTGGCTTCCTTCTCCTGCTGGGACAAGCCATGCCGCAGATAATCCAGAAGTACAGCTAAGCATCTCACATTGCGCTTCTCAAAGCATATGGCGGAGCATTTGGCTGCAGCAGCAGCAGGAGTCTCCGTATCACTGCCAGCATTGCTGCACTTGACTGTTAACTCAATCAGGCAGCTGCTGGATATGTTGGTCAGCAAGTTGATAGCATGCGTGACAACACTTCGTTCCCGTTCCGAGGACAGTGCGCCAAAACGCAGCAGAACCTCCCGCAGCACAGCTGTCAAGTGCAGACTCTGTATCTCATATTCGTTGGGGCTCTTATCCGGTGCACTGGTCACCGTGAACATCAGCTTCAGTAGCTCACACATTATATTCAATTGCTCATCACTGGCCTCATTGGCTGCATCCGCCAGCTTATCATCTAGCCATTTGGTCATATATGTCAGCCCATTGAGATCGATTTGCAGACGCGTGCGCGCAGTTGGTTCCAATGCAGTCAGCAGGAACAAGAACTTCAAGTCGTAATACTCCAAAATGCTGGGATACCGCATCGCTGCTCCACTGGCCAAACGCTTGACAACCGCATCCAGGCAATGCTGACGCACACACTGACGACGACAGTCGGCACTTTGGTAAACCAGATTACACAGACATTTCAATGCCTCGGCAATGACATCGGCCTGCGCATCCGTAAACTGTGATTCCACGTCCACCTCAGAGCTCGGACTGACGCGTGCCAGTGCGAGCAGTGCTTTCAGCTCCTGGTCGACGTAGTGCGTCTGCAGGCTGAACTCGTCCCGGCTCAGAATCCGCACCGTATTCAGGCATTGGGCGTGCAAAGAGGACAGCGCTGAATCGTCCAGTATGGCAAATATAGCCAGCCATAGGTCGTGCCAGAGGTTGTCCGTATGGAAGTTATCAAAGATCAGCAGATCCGCATTCTGCGGGCGTTATGTGTCACGGTTAGTCACAGTGGAGGAAAAAACCCAAATAGTGGGTGGGGAATGGGGGTGTGTGTGTATGTTTACCTTCTTATTGAACTGGTTAAGTATGTCAGCTATGTGCGCCACTTCCTTGCGCTCGAGTCGTTTCAGCTGCTCCGTGTCCATAATGCTGGCTTGGACTAGCTGGTCAGCCGCGATGCTTACTAATTGGATTTGAATTTAATTAAATTGTACTTGTTTATTCAATGCCAATAATGTGCAAGTCGGGGATGGAACAAATCCAAAACGAGTTATCGATGGCAATCGATTTTTCAATGCATTTTGCCATCTCTTGTCTGCCGTATATCGACACTCATCAAATGAAAGCAAAAATAATGTAAATACAATTCTGAAATGTTGGCATTGAAAAAATTCAAATCCAAAAATTATTATACAAAAAATTCAAATTCTAGCAGAGCTATCGATGACAATCGATTTTTCAATGCATTTTGCCATCTCTTGTCTGACGTATATCGATACTCGTCAAATGAATGCAAAAACAATGTAAATTAAATTATGAAATTTTTGGGTCTTAAAAAATTCAAATCCAAAAATTACTATACAAAAAATTCAAATTCTAGCAGAAAATCGATAATATGCCCAATGACGAGTGTGGCCAAACGATGTTTGCGTATGTTTTGTTATCGATAACCGTGCATTGAAAGAGCGCGACAATTTAAATTTGATTTTTCCGCTGCATTTAGCAACTTATAATTAAGGTATATATTTTATTACAAAAAATACATGTTCAGTGTATATATATAATCGTAGTCTACTTATGTTTTGATTTTGATTGTGTAAAAATATAAATATATGCGTGTATGTGCGTATTATGGTAGAAAATACCACGTAATACACGCTCAAAGTTTTTCATTCATACATCTTTTGTTTTCTTTTGTTTTGATTTCAATTACAAGTGATAATAGTCGACAAATTCGACGGATCTACGACGTCTATAGCAGATTGGATCCAATCTAACTGGCCTCCACTTCTTCTTTTTCTAAAAAACAATTTGCGCAAATATGCAGTAAGGAAGTGTTGTGAGAATGGAAAAAGAAAGAAAAATAATATTGTAATAAACAATAAGATATAAATGCTTATATTCATAGATCTTATTATATAATTTAATTGTGAAAGTGCAAAAAATAAAATAAAAAAAAAGAAACAAACCAAAAGCAAAATATTATTTTAACGTTTTTTCCTTTTCTTTTCAAAAATTTGCACTATCTGTAAACTTTATGAGTAGATGTATTTTTACGTACAATTATAGGATATATGTATATATATGTATGTATATAATGTATGTAAATAGTAACCAATGTATTTGTCGTACACTTCATAAGCATGCACATTAGTTCGAAAATAAGATGCTTTAGTTCGGCGGTGGCACACAATGAACACTGGGGAAACTGGTAATTTGATAGAACTGCCACCAGATAGTAAAAGATATGCGACTTTATGTATGAATATGAAGCATACGACAATATGAAATAGCAAAATGTTGCAGTAGTTAACCATAGATCAGACATATGCATATAACTGAAATATTGTATTATTATTAATGAAATCGAATAGTGTGTATGTATGATATGATGATCATGATGCATGAGACGCTTACATTACATTCAATGAGATTATACAGAAAATTATTATCAAAAAATATATAAATAATTATATAAACAATTCTGTTTAGTTGGGAATGCATTGAAAAAGTCTCACATGCGTAGCTGGTTATTGGATTACTGGTCTGGTCTCTAGGAATGGTATTAGTTTCGGCTTCCAAAGGCGGAATGCCATTGAAATTGAAAAAGAATTTTGCGACACGATAAAGGTCAATAGGTAAATAGGTACATAAAAGTTTTTATCGCTAAATTATGGACGTTATAGCAAGAACAAACTGTAAAAATTAGATAGTGATCAAGTAGAGCTTGCAGCTTGGAGTTTGGTGTACATTAAAGAACTGGAAGCCAGTTTTTCAGGCAGGCGATCCAAAAAAGTGGAATTGGAATTAGAAATTGGTCATATTGTTTCTCTTAGGAATCTATAGTCTTTGACCAAGTCAGACCAGCATCGGCTTAAAGGGCGAACGCGAATCGCGTTCATATTTCGTTTGTCTTGTTTTGGTAGCACATTATGTAATGGGTAAAAGGTAATAGCATTAGGTAATAGGTAATAGGTAAAAGGTAGTAGGTAATAGGAATAGTAGCAGCAGTGTTCATATGGTGCATTAGCAGTACAATAGCTCATACACAGAACTACAACAACAGCAACAACAACAACAATAATTGGAGTGTAACTAAACTGTAGCACTGGCCGGCGGTTGTGATGCCGGAGGTATAACATTCGGTATGGCAACCACACAGGCGCCGGCACGGGGTAATAACGTCGGAGCCAGTTCATTCCATCCATTGCGCACCGGATCATATTCCTCGACGCTCTTCGAGGCATGATTGCCATCGTAGCCACCAACAACAATCAGTCGATCGCCCAGTAGAGCACAGCCAATGGCATCGCGTCCCAATGACAGTGAACAGATCTATAGAAATAGTAGAATCAGCATTATATAATATAATATAATAATATATATCGAGAACCGATTTGCTTACCAGTGTCCAAGTATCGGTTGCCGGATCATACCGTTCAACGGTTTCGGTGCGACATACCATAGGATTACTGGCTGGGCAGTCGTGGCCACCCAAGGCATAGAGGAAACCATGTGCCACAGCGACCTAAAATTTAAATGTTAACTTGTATATACACTTTACACCATGTAAAGTGTCTATGGGATACTCACGCCAACGCCGCCGCGACGACGATTCATTGGAGCCAATAGACTCCACTTGTTGGTATGTGGATCGTAGCATTCGATGGAGCGATGGCACAGCGAGCCATCGCGTCCACCAACCGCATAGAGGCGACCTCCCAGCACCGCAACCCCTGCCGTTGAACGCATGGAGGACATGGGTGCCACATAGCTCCAAGTGCGAGCAATAGGATCCCAACTGGAATCGAAAAACTTAACAACTTCTTGCACTATATGTTTTTTGGTGATTCTCTTACCGTTCCACTGTGTTCAGATAGCTCCAACCATCGTGTCCGCCCACCGCATAGAGCGGTCCTTCTAGCACTGCTACGCCCAGACCATGGCGTGGCGTTGCCATTGGGTTTAATGGCGCCCAGGCCATGGTATTCAAGTCCAAGCTCTCTACAGTATTCAGGGTCTTGAGACCATCACGTCCGCCCACCAAAATCAGTTTGTCCTCCATGACAGCAGCGCCCAGCTGCAAGCGTCGGGCTGTCATATGCTTCCAGGGTGTCCACTTATCCAGCCGTGGACAGTAACTCTCAATACTGATGGCTCCCTTATGGGCATCCATGCCGCCCACAGCCAGCAATCGTCCCACTGTCGATTTGCGTGGGGTAGTGCGTTCGGTGGCAATGCGGGAACGTCTCTCGGGCATGAGATGCCACTTCAATGCCTCCATAACCAGTTGTTGGCACTCATTGGCGCTGCACACAGTCTCCACATGGTCCATGATGAATGCCGGCTGCAGCAATGGCAGTCGGACCAGTGCGAGTAGCTCGGGTATATGCTTCTCACGATTGGGCGCATCGTGGCGCACCCACGACATTAGGCTGTGAAATACATCCTGCTCGGATGGCACATTGAGATCATCGCTGCACAGCAGCTTGCCCAGCTGATCGGAGTTGAGCTGAAAGAACTCCTGATTCTGACAGACCTGCATGAAATACTGGCATGTATACGCCTGCGCCAGGCGCAACAGTGCTGCGCAGCTCTGCTGCTCCGCAAAGAAGGCAAAGCCCAGACAATTGGACGGATGCAACTGGCGGGCCAGAAAGTTACAGCAGGCCGTCACCACGGCATTCAGCTGCAGCAAGCAGGCGGTGGCTAGCAGCGTTTCGACAGTGTCCTCGCGCAGCTCTATGAATCCGGTATAACAGTATTGCACCAGCAGCTGCAAGGCATCGCCCGGCACCTCGCCCAGGGTAACTTCATGCTCTTTGGTCTCGCGCAGCGAACCCGTAAACATGGCCGAAAAGTATGCACTCGAAGCTGATAGCACCAAACGATGAGCGGGTACCCTGGAAACAACAAATTGCCAAAAATTTTCAATGGGTTTTTTGCGAAATTATGGGAAATTTTATTATAACAGTTGGCGGAAGTTAGTCCTGGAAAGCGTACGAAGACCCAAGAAGTTAACTTTAGCGCTGTTAGAAGAAAAATTAAGTCAAATAGACCATGCACGCGATTCTTTATAAACCCATTATTTCTTTTTTCGGAAACATTTCTATCCAACTAAAATTTGAACTTCCCCTATTTTCTATGTTATTTGGCATATTTTTATCAAATTACATATACAACTAAATTGTTTAATTATGCATGGATATACCAATTTTCAGAATGGAACCATGAAAGTTATATATATTATTCTTATATGACCATAACGTCCACATCGGATCCCTCACTGCAGATTTTTTTACGCGGATGGATTTGAAATCCTACGCCACAACCTGGTTTCTCCTTCCATAGGAAGGTCATGCTCTGGACATAAGTGGGGCTCGAACCCACGATCTATTGTTTAGCTGGAGAGTGTGCTATTGGTCCACTGGGGCACCCCAAGACTAGACACGCGATTCTTTATAAACCTCTCTTTTTTCGTCTTACGGAAGCAGTCTTATCCAACTGAAATTTTGATATTTGGTTGAGAACATATCGATATTTTTTATGCAAATTGCATGAACACGAAAATTGTATGATTTAATATATATAATATTAATATATTTAATGGATATACCAAATTTCATAATAATTGATGCACAAATATGTTAGTTATATATACATATGTACATATATTAACAAGGAAGAAAGCTCTAGTCGAGTGGGCTCGACTGCAGTGCAATGCAGGCAGAATCCCTTAATATCGTTACACACACACTCAGACCCACTAGAGTCAGAGCTGCGTCAAAGGGCCTCTCCATATGTGACTTTTTACACTCTTTTGCGAATAACTTCTGTGTTTACGATCCGATCGATATGAAACTTTTAGACTACGTTTGAAATACATTTCAAAATACGAATGTTGAAAATCTTGTTTCAAATCACAAAATTACACCTTTTATCAAATTTTTTGATTTGCGGGGGAGGTGGGCGTGGCACCAAAAATTTGAGAAAATGCCTAAAATTTGAGAAAACCTACATGCCAAATTTCGTGCTATAACCGTTTAGCCGCCAGGTAACAGCATGCATTTTTCACGTTTTGCCATTAATGCCCGTTTTCGGCAACTTCTGAGTCTTATAACTTCGTTGTTTATGATTCGATCGTTCTGAAACTTTCAGAATTGGTTAACGACCTTGTCATAAATTTATATTCATGAACTATTCGAACAATTATAATAAGGATTTTAAAAAATATAAACACTTTTCTAATTTTGGGGGGAACAATTTAAGATGAAAAAAAGTTTTTGATGCCACTTTCTGTATAAGATCTTTGGACACCTACATACCAAATTTCTTGACTCTAGCCTAAAATTTGTAGCTACGGATCTACATGCCAAGTTTTAAGTATAATCTCGAAAATCAATGCGTTCACACGAACGAACAGACATGGCTAAATCGACTCCGCTATTGATCCTGATCAAGAATATATATACTGTATGGGGTCTGCCACGCCTCCATCGGCCTGTTACATACATTTGCAAAAACTTATTATACCCTTCATACCAATTTTCAATTGGGATCAGGCTCTTTTTCTACATAAAGAGGTAAACAATTTTTTCTTTCAGCTTCGATTTCCAGAAGAATTTACAATAGGTCGGTGCCAGTCGCTGTGGAGGTAAACAAAATTTTGCTATTCAATTCCCAGAACAGAACCTAATCCATAACCATGTAAATAATTAACTTGAATGTAGTTGGAGCTTGAGTTTCGAACGAAGTTATTTGTTTGAAATTGACCCAAGTCTTTTTTCAGTACAAATGCATTTTGCCCCACTGTGCCAAGCATATGAAAGGCTCACTTTATGTTGCAGTCAACTCATACGCTCAGCTGATCAACTGTTCGCTAGCGATAGAGAGGGAGATAGATAGATATATATATATATATAGAGAGAGAGAGACAGAGAGAGGGGGGACAGAGAAAGGCAGAGAGTAGAAAGAGAAAGAGCGATGGTCGTGCAGCAAACGCAATTAGTGCGGTCCGCCGTGTGTTTACTACTGTTGGAATTACGTTGCTGCCGCTGCTTCAGCTGCTGCCGCCGCCGCTGCTGCTGGCGTTGCTGGTTAATGGGGGGATCGGATCGGATCGACTCAGACAAAGAACCGAGTGAACTGCGCTGAAGTGAAGGTCAGGCGATGGCATGGCGGGTGAGTGGCGGGCGGGCATATGCCGGATGGTGAATTGCTAATGAGTCGAATTGGCCGTAGTGCGGGAGGGGGCAGGGGGGACAGGGGGCATGGAGCCGGAGCGGAGCGGGAGGGTTAAGCGGGCACTGAGGGAAAATTGCTGTTGCGCATTTCGCAGCAACTTTTCATTCTTTGTCTGCTTTGGCTATTTGTGTACATGTCCACTTTGCCGCCACTTGAACCGACCGAATGGCAAATGTACCAAAGCTTATGGAAATATCAGCATATGTACCAAAGTTAAATATTAATGTACCATTTTCCAGCTTTCATATAAACTAGATTAAAACCATATGTACACAGTTTTTATAAATTCTCCTTAAGGGTGAACTATAAATTTGTGTAAAACAAATTTGAGGACTATAAAAAAAAAGTTTGGTTTTAGTTCAATCTAAGATCTGATATGTTCTCTAGCCTTCCCAAACTCAACTATGTTTTAAGATAACAGCTAAAAAACTGCTATAACTCTTCAAAAAACTGAGTCAGAGAGTAATATCTCCAGCTAGCCAAGCATTTCAAACTCTATACGATGTTGGGATGAAATATGTTCTTAATATTAGAACTACAAAAATGAAAAATTTTAGAAAAGAATACAAATTCTTTCTCCCGAACGTCAATTTCCATAGTAGTAAAACAAGAAAAAGCAGAGTATATACAATATTTTGAAAACGTAATTTCAATGCTTATGAACCGATCCTATTGAAATTTTGTAAAACATCCTATAATTAAAAAAAATTAAGCGAATTTAAAATCTAAATGCAATAGCTTTAAAAACATGGGAAATATTAGCAAAATCGAGATTTAGTTGTTAGGGAGCTATATCATATACTGATCTGATGCAGTTGAAATTTTGTCAAGCGGTAGACAGTAAAGAACAAACTTAAAGTCTCTTAAAGAAATATGAGCAAACCCATTATTCAGTTATATGGCTGCTATGTGATATAATGGCTTGATCTACTATATACATATTAAAAAACCAGAGTATGTTAAACTGAAATGCAAAAGTGACTTTCAGTATCTATGTGATACAGTGTTCTGATAATCTTTTGAAATTTGGTGGATGGATAGATAATAAAGAAACTTCAATAAAGAAACATAGGTGCTTTCAAAATCTATAAAAATAATATAAAAATTACCTTCATAGAGATTGGCCTATCATAAATTTAGGAATTGGAACACAAACTGAACTTTAAAAGATTTTAAACTCAAACTTTCCTTAATGTTGGGTTCGAATGCATCTCACCTATATATAGCATATCTGTATCTGTATCAACAAAAAACTACATATATAATTTCTAAAATTTCAAAAAAACTGCAAACAACTATTTTACATTGAAGTTGGGTGAAAAATACATATGTATTAGGCACAAGAGAATTAAAAAATATATTCTTGCGAAAAAATATCATTAAAATAAAAACTCAATGTCCCAATGTCCTTCCTAGAAAAACTAGGTTGTGGCGTATGATTTGAAATGAACCCACTTAAAAAAAGTTCTTCAATGAAGCAAACAAAAATAAAGCAAAATAGTGCTTCAGGCTTTAAACCGATAGGGTTGTTATGGCCATTTTATAATAATAACAAAGAATGTCTCCATGGGGATTGGTTTTTTTCCGCATCTATTAAATTCGTCGAATTTCCGTCAATTTATTCAAAATTTTGATAGTAGCTAGGGATAAGTCAAGACTTTCAGTTCGAAACCTGTGCCCGGACAATGCCGCACACTTCCTCCAGCTAATTAGCATGCATTTACACTGACTCAAAGTCAACTTTTGCGGTCGAATCAATCGGTCGGTCTGATTGTAAGCTTTCGGTACTGTGTACCAATTGGTGTACCAATTGGCGGGGTGTACCTATCTGGCGAGAGTGTACCAAGCTGCTTACCGCTTGCCATCGATGCCAGCGATGAGCACCACGTCGCATAGCTGCTGGCTGTCCACGTAGAGCTGCATGCGCTTGAGGACGCTGTCGGCGTGGTCGCGGCACCGGAAGAACTCATCCTGGCTGCCAGCTGAGTTGAGGCTGACCATGCTATAGTCGCGCGACAGAGACTCCAGGGTATTGTTGTCCCCACCCATTGAGATGTGGCCCGATGTTGAGGCAGTCGAGTCGCGGCTGGGACTCTCTTTTTGGTTTTGATTTTGATTCGGATTTTGATTTTGATTTACATTGACGGAGGCCATGGCGAGTTGATTTGTAGTAACTGATGATGCTTAAATGATCCTTGATATACTTGGTGGAGTCGGAGTCCACAGAGCCCTCAGAGCATGTCAACTACAGCTTGGGGAGGGGTGTACCAAAAGCGCTCCTTTGTGTTGGTTTCTCCTGGTTGTTTTTGGTACAATTAACTTGCCTCGGACCGAGCACGTCCGCGTCGCAGCGCTCAGCTTGACTGACTGTTTGGCTCTTGTTGTTGTTATGGCGCGTGGTAAGCTGTTACTTTGTTAGTTGCACTTGCATTTCCCGTCCCACTCGCACGCACACACGCACAGGCACACACACGCACACACATAAACAAACTCCAACTATTGCAGCGCGTCGTCGCTGCCGCTGCCTCTGCCGCTGCTAACGTCGCCGTTGTTGTCGCTGTCGCTCTCGCTCTCACTCGTTCGCTGTCAACAAACAACTGCAAAATTTTTTACAGCAACAACCCGACGTCGCAGTCGGCGTCGCTGCCTCAGTTGCGCCGTTCGCGCAGACAAAGAACTTATACTGCGTCCGGAACTGAGCGCTGCTGCTGCTGCTGCTGCTGCCGCTGCCGCTGCTACCGTCTTGGTTTCGCTTTTGCACTGACGTTTTCACCACAATTGCAATTACACAGGAAATGCAGGCATAATTAGTGGGTATTGCGTAGTGTGGAGCACAGTTATGGCAGCTTATCGATAACAACGGTCGCTAATTTATGTATTTATCTATGTATTTTTGGCACACAACCGATGGAAGGAAGACAACGACGACGGGCAGAGAGAGCAACAACCGACAAAACAACAACACGTCTCTGGTTGTTTGGTGTTTTCATTTTGCGTGCTGTCGTCACAGGTTACGGCGTTGCCAGCTAAAGCTTAACCGACTCTGTAAGTAACTGGACTTTGTAACAGTGCTGCCAGACTTAACGCAAAAGCAGTTAACAACGCGCGCAATTTGAAAATGTTATCGTTTTTCTTGCACAATGCTTCTTCGTTTTTTATGGCCTATCGGATCAAAACCTGAAGCACTATTTCCCTTTATTTCTGCTTCCTGCACAGAAGGACTTCTTTTTTAGCTGGGTGGATTTCAAAACCTACGCGACAACTAGTTTTTCTAGGAGGGTCAAGCCTATATCGACATGAGCGGGACTCGAACTCGCACCTCTTGTTTGGCGGGACAGTGCGCTATCCACTGGTCCACCGAGGCCCCTTCCTTATTCGTTTTTAGCTAAACTTATTATAATCGCTATGTAGTTTCTCAGTTTTTGAACTTTTATATGACACCAACTCCGGTGTTTATGCATAGTCAGTTTTCTTCATTTTTTTTTTTGTATATTATAAAATAATTGAATTCAATAGGTATGTTACATCTATGCAATGCGGTCATATAAAGGGTTAAGCTTGTACTGAATCTTGGCACAGGTTCTACCTCCGTAAGCCGCCCGTATCGTATCGTTATCTATTGTACCACTAAATTCCAAAATGATACGACTATAAACACGAAAGTTATGTATCATCATTGAATATTATCTTGTTTTCTTTTAATTCAGTTACTTTTAGAGAAATTGTCGTAGGTCAACTGAATTGTGGTACGGTTGACAATTCGAATCATCTTTGGAATGAAGAATTATCTTTATCATACGCATATTTTGTAAAAAGTGTATAAAATTTGGTGAATCAATAAATTCTATATATTCTTTTAATATATAATGTTTCGAACATATAATAAACGCACAATCAGGCAGCATGTTAAAGCGCTCCTATATTATATTATATTCCCCGTATATTCTATTTGGTGTTGCCAGACTGTGTCTTCAAAAGCTAAGCGCATTATTCGAAAACACGACTTATGAAGTTGCCACTCTAACTCAAAATTGTACAAGCTGCAACGTTAAGCCGTTGCCATACTGTCAACAGCTGAATTGAAGCGCGATATTTGAAAATTAATTATTGCGTCTCTATATTTAGGATGGTCTATTTATAAAGTCTATTAAATGTAATCGATAGAAATTAATTTATATTCTTGATCGGCTGCGGTAGGCCCACGGTAAACTTGGATAGGTTTTCTAAGAATTCAATATATAGGGCATGCTCGCGAGCGGTGGCCATGTCGGATAACTTCCTAGCAAATTCCTGTGTAATGCCCTTCTCATCTAACATGTCCAGAATCATGGCTTGCAAATTGTCGTCTATGAGTGACGCATCAATTGTGAAACAGCTGTCATTCCAACCATGATTATACAGAGATAGATCTTGTATCTCAAATACTTCATCTTCGATCGTTGACGGATCCAATGATTCAGCTTCACCATCATCAAAGGCCGATGGCTTGAACACGCAAAATATAGAAAGCAGCAAATCGTTTCTTCTTATTAGCACCTCAAATTTGGGAACACTTCGGACTGGAGTTAGGTCACCCGTTTCGTCATTGCGGCGTGGCACACTTTTGCTCACGTTAAAAAATATGTTGATCCGTTCGTTGGGTGACTCCCGAATTAGTTCCACCTTAGAGCCGGAAAACTGTCCAGTAAAATCATCGATCATATATGGCGGCTCCAGTTGCAGCTGAACGCGACGTTCTTCAATAATTTCGCTGGTCACAAATTCCACCAAACTGCGCTGCGACGGGGTCAAACCCTCCACAATTGCCGAGACCGGCTTGGGATCCTCTGGAAATGATTTCGGCAAGGTTTCGCCCTTCAAATTTTGCAACTGAAATGCACTGGTCGTGATGGATCGCGGTAATTTAGCTACGCGGCAATTGGCTAAAACATTCTGGCCTAACTTAATTACTTTTAGATAGTTAAACATTTTTTTGCGGTTAAAAAGATTTTTCGTCAAAAAATTTTCGAATCGAAGGGGAGAAAATTTTGTTTTACTGCGAGGCGAGCCGGTCAACGAATGACTAGAAACACCACAGGTTCTCCCAATGCTAAAGTAAAATACTTAAAACTCATCGCTTACTATTTATTATAAAGTTCGATAGAGAGGAAATTGATTTGATTTTTCAAATGTATTTTCAAGAGTTCTTCGTTTTTGTGTTTGACATTCGGTAGTAAATCCTGAGTGTATAGCCAATAGATCTTCTAACTGCAAATATCTTGTGGAAATTCTTTAACATTTTTACTGTATACATATATGTTTTTATTATTATTATCATTATTATATTGGCTTCGACTGCCCCCTAACATGATGCTTGTGCGTTTTAAGCTATTTTCATTTTAGGGCTTTTTTTTAATAGAGAGAGAAGCCTATTATATATCGTACAATTAATTAAAAATACAAATTTGAGATTCTACGCAGTCTGATATTTTGCGGAGACACTAAAAATATTTCAAGTTTTTGTTTTATCATCCGTTTTTTCAACTCTATTTTTTATTTTACTTCAAGTTTCTTTCACTTGAAATCCTTTCTTTCTCCAAGCACGTGTAGAGGCACAACGGATGCAACTACGGCGTACTTTGTGGGTGAGTAAGTAGAGTGACAGAGAGAATTGGGAATCAAGTTGATACAACGAGTACATAACTACATACAATTAAACAACGTGTATGTCTGTGTGTGTGCCATAAATACGAGGGTGTATGTGTTGTGTGTGTGTATGAAAGAAAGGAATGCTAATTAGTTGGGCGATGTATTGCGTTTTGGCGTCGATGGCGGCAAGTCCATTGTCTTGCAGACCCAGCCCGATATGTCCACATCCTCCACTTCCGCCTTGCGTATCCAGGGATGGCTCTGTCAAGGGAAATCAGCATATTTATAGCAACACGCAGTATCTATCAAAATAGCAAGCTCCGCACTCACCAGCAAAGTCTTTAAATCCGCACGCTCATCGGGCTGTTTCTTGAGGCATATGTCCACAAAGTTCTTGAACTCGTTGGAGAATATTTTGTGTTCCAGCTTCGGCGGTGGCTCGTTAACGATATAGTCCAGCAGCTCGAATATCGCCATTACTTTTGGTTCCAGCACAGTTTGATTACCATCTTCACCAGCATTTTCCGCAAATATGTTCTCTAGCGTACTATTATCCGGTGGCGGTATGGGATACATACCAATAGCCATCTCCACCAGAGACAGACCCAGCGACCAGATATCCGATTGTACCGAGTAGTGGGTGCCCTGCAGTCGTTCCGGCTATAAAAATATGATAAGCATTAGTTACAATGATGTCCGAAATTTTGATTATATTCTATATTTTGGCCTCGTTTAATATTTTTAAGAAAATTGTAATTTTAACCATTAGTAAAACGAGCTCTTTATTGCCAAAATTGTGTTACAAATATATCATGTACATGCAAGATTTTGGTAAGAAGTGTTGCCCACGCTACTTTTATTTTTGAGGCTTTAGTCTTAAAAATGATATTGTATGAAGTGTAAATTTTGACAATTTGGACTGGACTGGTGACTAGCGCACTGTCACGCCAAAACAGAGGTGTAGGTTCTTCAGTGAAGGAAGCAGAAATAGGTACAAATAGAGCTTCAGGCTATGACCCTATAGGTTTGTTATTATTATTATATGGCCATAACAACCCTATCGGGTCAAAATCTAAAACCCTATTTTCCTTTATTTCTGCTTCCTTCACTGAAGTACTTTTTTTTGGCTGGATTTCAAATCCTAGTTTTTCTAGGAGGGTCATGCCTAAAGGCATGAGCGGGACTCGAACTCGCACCTCTTGTTTGGCGGGACAGTGCGCTATCCACTATGGATTCCCCATATATGTTTGTTGTGGCCATATAATAATAATAGACAAATATGCTACGAAAATGTTCCGTAGCTCTTCGATTTCGTGGGCATCAGTAAAATAATTTAAGATTGAAATCAAATGAGAGTTCTTTGAAAAATCTTTAAGCTGTTTTTCACTTCACCAGGTATGGTTATGACTTATATGAAAAGTGTTAGGTTTAACTGACCGACATATAGCTCCGTGTGCCGACAAAGGAGTTGGCCATGGAATCAATTAGTTGACCCGAAACGCCAAAATCACAGATCTTGATCTCGCCGCTGCTGTTGACGAGTATGTTGCTGGGCTTTACGTCTCGATGGATGATCGCATGCTTGTCCCGTAGATAGCTGAGGCCCTTTAGTACCGCCAGGGTGATGCGTCCTAGTATGGATTCCGGTATGCGACCCGCACGCTTCAGTATGAGATCGAGAGAACCTCCGTCCATGTATTCCATGCAAATGCTTATCTCTCCATCGCTATAGAACGCGCCATAGAAGCCGACAATGTGCGGAAAATTGCATTCATGCAGCACTTTCAGTTCGCGTAGAATTTGCTTTTTAATCGCTGGCTTCACCTCCAGATGGATCAGTTTGCGTGCCATTATCAGATGTGTCAGTGTGTGGCGTACTTTCATCACAACGCCGCCATTACCGGAACCCAGTTCGCCCAGTTTTTCCAGATCCTCCTCGGAGAGCTCGCCTATCTTCTCCTTCTGACTGAGGAACACCTTGATTCGTTTGCGTTCGGTGTCATCCATATCCAGGCCTTCCAATGTTTCGGTTAACGCATCCATGCTCGTCTTTGGCTTCCCCAGTAAACTATGTGTTCTTTAATTTAACTTTTTAATGAATTTTTGCAGAACAAAACCAAAAGCAACAAATTTTGGATGGTGATTGTATTGGGATTGAGTGCGAAAGGATGCCAACGTGACGGGGAAACCGACTAACACCCATGCAATGACAATTTTCAACATGCGAGTTCCGGAGGTGGACGAGAATTGTGAATTAGGAACAGTTACGAAGAAGAAGTAGAGATTCCTAAAGGTATAGAATTGGGAGACAGCAAAATATTGCAAAAACCCAGCCACATGTGACTGATCTCCCCACCTTCCCGAACCCTGCACATTCTGTGCTAACTGTAACAACGATCACCCCCCCTTCACACCATCACGCCTACAATACCAACATCAGAGAGAGCTTCTCAAAATAAGAACCACAAAGAAACGCGGTAGGGGAGAACCAAAACTTAACATTGATTCATCGACTTCTGACGGGGCTACAGTAGCCTCTTCGGGGACCAAAGCAAACCAGAAAACAACTGTAATTTGCAATAAGCAAGAAACTCTTAAAGACAACCCCTCTCACGCCCCGCATGCTGTCCCCACCGCTCCTACGCTTCTTCTAAAATTGCACTCTCTTACGAAGACCTTTAAAACAATATTGAAAATTCTTGTGGTCTTAGTTTAGGAACACTACAGTTGCCAGAAACATCTAACTAAAACAAAACACTTAAGCCCAACGAAATCAAAAATTCAAACGATCTTGAAATTTAGCCCGATCACCATTGATAATTCATATCTTGCAAACATCTAACTATTCTCTTATTCATTTACAATGTACAATTATACAATGTACTGGATACTTTCACAATCTTCCACAAAACACATCGGCCAAACCAGGAAGGAAGAAGAAAATTTCACTTAGCATATATCTCAATTTTCGACCTCTAAGAAAGTTTGGAGTGATATAGCAGATGTTCCCCCCATACCAATAAAGTCAGTTAGACTCAGGAGCACTTTCCTGTCCCTATCGTATTGGAAATGAATTTGGGGAATGCTGGTCTAATAGAATTTCCAACCGGATACGCTTTCTGCATCAGCAAAATGATCGAATTCGAAGCTGTTATGGCGGCTGCCAAAGGAAAAAGTTCAGGTATAGATAGAATTTTGTACGCTATGCTAAAACATATCCCTACAACACTTAAGCGTAAACTTCTGTATCGCCGGATATCTCTGCTATCATTCCACAATAGAAACAAGTTAGAGTGCTGCAGTAAAGAGTGCTCGACTGCGGGATACCCTGATCCTTTATAGCTTCGGTGTTTATTATGCGATCGTTCTGGATCGTTTAGGATTGGTTGATGACATCGTCATAAAGATGTATTCTGGAATTCTAACCATTATGATAAGAATCGTAAAAAATATAAGCACTTATTTAATTTAGGGTGGACCAAATTAGGACCGAAAAAAATTGTTGATGCCACTTTCTGCATGATGTCTATTGGCACCCACATAGCAAATTTCACGACTTTTGCATAAAATTTGTAGCTCAGATACATTTTGTCTCTTTCCGGAAAAATGGAGGTGCATCAACATTTTGGAAAATTCCATTCTGCAGTGTCGATTGCTCTATAAATGCCAAAGTTATGGCCATTTTATCGATTTTCGGCATCCGAAATTTGAAACAAACTCGTATTGCGTATGCTATACAGGGATCTGCATGTAAAGTTTGAAGTCTGTAGCTTTTGTAGTTTCCGAGGAGCGTTCATACAGACGGACATGGCTATATCGACTCGGCTAGTGATGCTGATCAAGAATGCGATATTTTATGTGGTCTTACTATCTATTATCTATCTCTATATATATTATAACAAAAGAGTGTTAACAACATCATCGTTGGAGGACTGCTTCCATCTTACAACTCCATTTTCACTGCTGAAGCGTTTGCTCTATTCAAAGCCTATCAGTTTGCTACAACTAAGAAGAGACAATTTGTAATATGTTTCAATAGCTTCTCGGCTATAACAGCAATACATAACTGGTCCCATAGCGAACCCACACAATAGGAAATACGAAAAATACCGATCCGAAAAATTGCATCTTTCCAATTCAATGTTATTAACACAAAGAATTTAATCCGACATCATATTCAGGACAAGAAGCTGACCGTATATAATTTTTTTACACAACGGCATTAAATCGGAGTTGTTCCATTATCTTCTCTCCAAACCTCAGACAACGAGCCTGCAGCACTTTTTCTCCTATTACACCTATTAACCGGTACTGTGAGGCCTTCGTGTCTCTTCTACGGGGGCAGTCTAACCGTCAAACACATCCTGGACATATGCCTAGAGACTATTAGTTCCTCTGAGTTTGGTCCTCAGTCCTCCTCTAGTCTTTTATCATCTTCCTCAGATGAAAATACCTTAAAGCATACAATTTCTTGGAAAAAATTAAATATAGGAATTCACCACAGTTAAGTATTCGAGTCGAATTCCCCAGCAGCCAACACTCATTAATATTTTGAATGTTTGGTATTTAATTCTAGATGTAAAATGATAAAATGAAAAATAAATTAAACAAAGATTCGAAGATACGTCATAATTACATGCGGATCCAATGAGGAATAGAAGAAAAGGATGTTTTATAAAAGGCATAAAAGCCACCTTCGATATTATAATCTGTCATTTGGGAGGCCTTGGTAGACCATTGGACAGCGTACAGTCCCGCCAAGCAAGAGGCTGTGGATTCCCCATGGATTCACCCTGTCAACATGGCTTTGTGAAAAATAGATCGACAAAGGTTTTCAGAGTAAAATGCAAATAGATGCAATTTCAACTAATTTCAGTAAAGCTTTCGACTCTGTTAATTACAGTTTTCTGCTTTACAAACTTCATATGTTGGGCTTTCCAAATAATTTACTTTCTTGGATTTAAAATTATCTTGTCTGTAGAACACAGAAAGATAGTTTTAAATCCTCCTTATCCATTCGAGAAACTTCTGGTATTGCTTAGGATAGGGCTCAGGGCTTACTTTTACTTTTCGTAAATGACCTAACTTTGATACTATCTCATAGTTGAGTATTAATGTACGTCGAGTATGTTAAACTTTGTTTGGCTTTTATTGACTCTATCTGATCAATTGATCTTGATATTGGTGTAATGTGAACCTGCTACATTTAATTTTTTCTAAATGTAACATGTCATTTCATAGATGTACACCACTTGAGAGAATTCAGTCGGTTCATTATATGATTTTCCTTTTTATCCTAAACTTTAACTTGATAAGCACGTATCCTGTATTGTGTGTCGAGCAATGAGTGTCCTGGGTTTCATAAGGCGCTTTTCAAAAGAGTTTGACGATACCTATGTAACAGTCTTTCTATATTTCTTTTGTACGACCTATTCTTGAATATGGATCTTGTATATGGGGTCCCCAGTACAAGGTTTATCAATATAGAGTAAAATCAGTTCAAAACCAATTTCTTCTTTTGCTGTCCGTGGTCTTAATGGGGATCCCAATTTTCGTCTTCCTTTCCATTTTAGTCGACTTTGACTAATCAATCCAGTTTCTCTAGACTGTAGAGCCATGCTGGGTGTGAATATTATACACAAACTTATAAATGGTGATATAGATTCTTTGAAATTGATTAGCCCCAGATTAGTTCTATAGTTCCGTTCAGAACATCTAGACACTCCTTATCTTTACTTCTTCCTGTTTGCTACACCAACTATGTTATTATATGAATTAACTGATGAATATTAGAATTATGTGTCTAAGCTATCATAATCTTTTTAGTGTTATATGAAATGCTTCCTCTTTTCCTGATCTTAAACCTTTAACTCTATTATATTTATCTAGTATGTTGTTTTTAGTAACGCAGTTATAGTTTTAAACTATTTTGAGATCTTTCGTGACTGTACCTTATACATTGCACCCCTCGGTCGGTTGGGAGGGAGGTGGGTTGAAATCTTGGTAGGGTTCGCGTTTTAACAAGTCCTAGATTGGTCTCGTTTGGACCACTTGAATATACTGTTCGTTGTACATCAACTTACAAATTTTAAATGATGAAAACTTCACATTTAAAAATGCAATTTTCGACAATTGGTTTGAAATTGAATGGAACTATCTGAGACATAAGGTGTAAGATATATTTGAAGTATAAGGTAGTACAAATTCTGGTATATTCCAGGCACAGTCAATACAAATTTTTAACAAATGGGTCTAAAGGCCAAAGCTGAACAAATGTTTGCATATATCTGAGTCTCTATACTATAATCATGGGTCTGATCTGACTTTTCCTATGTGGGCGTAGAACTTTTGGAACCCCCCTCGCAGCCACATATACACGCCTACATGCACATATGGTGGGCTGTTGTGTGTGTGTGTCTGTGTGGGTGTGTTTATCTGAACTGTATCTGTGTGGAGGAGTGCGTCATTTCCAACGACGGCGAATTTTCTTTGCATTGCGAGGCGGTTAGTCGGTTGGGCGGAAGATAAAAACCAAAAATATGATTGGAATTTTAAATCGGTGGTGTATGAATGTATGGGAATATATATGTATAAGGTATATTTACTCTGTGCCTGATGGTGTCTTGAAGGGCGGCGTGGGGGCCGCCTGCGAGGCGGCAACAGTTGCATCCGCAGTGACGGGCGGCAGCACCAGATTTAGCTTGTTTTTCGACATCTTGGCCAGAAAACGGATAACACTTGTGAGTCGTAGGCGGTCGGTCGGTTGTGGGTTGCCGACAGTGCAAAGGGCGGGGAGTACGGGTTAATATCTCTGTTAGGCAACGGCTAATCACTGCGTTGGCAATTGCTTCACTTTGTCCAATATTATTGTTCCACTTTTGTCTTAAAACCAATTAAAAATGCATTTTGACCCGCAGGCTTTGCGTATTCTAAGAACTAAAAATTGTTGATGTTATATCGATAGTTCGATAGATTTCCACAGGTGTAAAAGCGGCATGCCATCGATAGTTTTCAAATTAATTTAGGCGCCTTAGTGAAAAATATACCTAATTTAACCATATTAAATACTATATTTATTGTTTATTTTGCCTGCAAATGAAATTTTGTGTTTTGTTGCATTTAACAATTAATTGTATTTCGATATACTATCGATTATGCAGTGTAATATCGTTCGCTGTGAATGGCAACTCTGCTTGCAATTTCCTACAATTTAAACTACTTTTTTGTATCAACAACAAAACGTGATTCTCAATTCTGGCGCCACAACATGAAGAACCTGCTGGTGCCGCTTAATGGCGCCAGTGCCGAGCCGAGCAACAACAACTGCAACTTCCATAAGGATGCGCTGCTGGGATTTGCCCTCAATTTGCCCGACGAGCAACTGGACAGCGCTGTGATACAACTGCAGGCGGCGGCAGCGGAGCAGCAACACAAAAATAACAACAATAACAATAACAAAAGCAATAACAATAATAACAACAACAACAATCATCAGACTTTGGTGCAGAGCAGCAACTCTTCCACGCCCGGAGTGTTGCCCGGATGCCATGAATTTGTTGCCGTGGGCGAAGGAACTGGGTCAGCCACTGCCTCGGAGATAGTTAACGTCGCCAACAAGAACTGTGATTCATTGGCCAAGTTGGCCTACAATCTTTACCGCCTGGCCAAGGAGGATCACATTGTCATTGACCGGTTGGTATTGCTTTGTCCAATTTGTAAACTCATTTCGAAGAAAATAGTATTTAGACCCAAAAGTTGAGAATGGTCAGGAGAACAAAAGAAATCGATTCAGGCATGTCGGTTGGTAATTCTGTCTGTCCGTCTGTATGTAGTCTAATTAGTTCCTCAGTTTTTGAGCTATCGTAACGAAACTTTGGGACATAGCCTTCTTTTGTTATGCGTCAGCACTTTTGTCGGAACCGGCCGGATGGAGCCATTATATCATATAGCTTCCATGTTTTCTATATAACTTTTTGGTCTGAAAGATCACATACGCTCAAGATTCGTATTTACGGCTCCACCAAATTTCATAACATTCAGACTTCTATATCATAAAGCTGCCATATAACCTGACATTTTAAACATTCGCACAAGTCGCTATTTCTTGCATATTCTTCAAAAATTGGGAGAAGTTTTGTTGGAATGTAGGGGTCTCGGTGGTCCAGTGGATAGCACACTGTCCCGCCAGACAAAAGAGGTGCGAGGTTCGAGTCCCGCTCATGCCTTTAGGCATGACCCTCCTAGAAAAACGAGGTTGTGGCGTAGGATTTGAAATATACCCACATAAAAATGTTCTTCAGTGAAGGAAGCAGAAGTGGAGGAAAATAGAGCTTCAGGTTTTGACCCGAAAGGGTTGTTATGGCCATATAATAATAATTTGTTGGAATGTATGTGACAGGCAGAAGAATGCAGAATCAGCATCAATAGCCGAGTCAATATAGCCATGTCCGTCTGTCCGTCTGTCCGTCTGAGCTAAACACTCCAAACTTGGAGTATATCGCATACGCTGTACGAGTTTGTTTAAAATTCGGGATATCATGCCCCATTCACGCGATAATTGATAAAAACGATTTTCCATAAAGCGGCCAAACACCTTGCATTGATAATGCTATCGACATCAAATTTGGTATAGAGCGTCATGATTAGAAACTGCAGTATGAAATTTAATTAAATCTATCTATGAGCCCCGATTCTTATGCTAGATGAATGAAATTTGGTATTTGGTTGCCCATAGATTCTATGCAGAAAGTGGGCTTATATTTTTTTTTTCATCCTAATTGGTCCCCATAATTTTAATAACAGCTTTTATTTTCGATCCTTATCATAATAATTTGAATTTAGGAAAATGTATTATTGACTATGTCATGAATTTAGGAAACTATATCAATGGCTATGTCATTAAACAATCCCTAAAATTTCAGAACGATCGAATCATAAATATTGAAGTTATAAGACCTAAAAGTTGCCGGAGATAGGCCAAAATGGCAAAAGGTGAAAAATGCAATAAGTTACCTGGCGGCTAAAAGAATGCAGTTTCACAAATGTTTGTTTCCGAAAATCTAAAAAAAATATCGATAACAGTTGTAGTTCTTTGGTTCAAAACTAGATTTTCAATACTTGTATTTTGGAATATGGTTCGAACTCAAACAAAAAGTTTAAAGTAGATCGGATAAAAAACACAGAAGTTATTCGCAAAAGATTGTATAAATGCACCTATGGGGAGGACACTGTGTAAGGGTATAAGGGTATACGTGCGTGTAGGTGTATTTAACGGTTTTTCTCGGCTGAGATCAGGGTATCCCGCAGTCGACCTTACTCGACTAGAGCTTTCCTACTTGTCATTAATTGCCCTTTTCACATTTGCAGCAAACGCAATGAGGTGGTGCGCACCGATGCCGTGACGAATCAGAAAACAATATATCGTTGCATGGATCCAGTAGGGATGGGCATGCGCCAGCCTACACGGAATCGTTCGGCAGCAACGGTGTCGACATCTTTTAAATGCAATCACCAACGTAAGCGTGCCACACCGACAGCATCCGTAGCATCAACAATGGCTGCACCCATAGCAGTGCCTACACGCTCTTTGAGCAGACCCATGACTGAGCCGATCCCAGCAGCTGATGCGGATTCCATACCGCGCACGCGTTCGGGTCGCATTGTGCGCCCTGCATTACCACAGTCTGCTGGGCCTGTGCTGGAGTCCACCCAAATGCTTGAAGTATCTGCCACAGACCTAAGGGATAAGAATTATAGAGCACGAATCTTAGCACCACCGCCGCCAACAACACAACCCTCAGCTACTGTGCCAGAGGCACGTGCTGTACCACCAAATGCCATTTGTCCGGGTTGCAATAAGATATTTCTGGGCCGCCGCTTGCAGCGGCACTACGTCAAGTTTCCGGAGCATATGCCCAGTGCCATTGCGTCACGCCAACAGACCCAGCAGCAACAGCAAATGGCGCCCAGTACTGTGCCCACATTATTTGGCCTGCTGACGGCGCAGCTGCAGCGGCATAGTCATCTCAGCGAGGAGCAACGCACGGATCTCTTCCTGCACGAACTGAATGATTTTGTGGAGCAGCTGCAGCTGCGAAGCACTCGCCTTATACGCAATACATCCGGTATGCACTTTGTTAATGCGCGCATTGCCCGCGTTTTGGGCATCCCTGAGGGTCAGTATGCGCTGGACATGTCCGCCATGGAGTCGGCGCAGGCGCCGACACCGGAACCGGAAATACAGCAGATAATGCACACGAATGCTGTGCCAAGTGCACGCAATCTGGTCGACTATCCGGGACTGAGCATGTCACTGGATGACACTCTCACCGATGAAGCAGCTCAACGTTTGAATTTATCCGCAGGCGGTAAATTGCTGCCACCGTCTGAGGAGAGCCTCTTGCGCAATGTCGGCGATCTCATGCAGCCCCCGGTGGCCGTAGCGCCACCTACAGTTGGGCACGTGGCTGGGGCAATGCTGCCGCATTATGATCATGCCAGCGACAATGCCGTCGAGGCGCTCAGCATGAAGGAGACACCCAACGGTGCTATACTGGATCTCAATGTGGACTTCTTCCAGTTCAACAATAATTAGAACATATATTTTTATACAATACTTTTTAACGCATAGTATTATACTACCGACTTGTATATACACCTAGGGATATTGTATAGAAGAGAACGAATTGTACATTTTTTAATGAGATGAAAATAACATGGAGTTCATCAGCACTGAAATTTATTTGTTTAACTTTAATGGGAAAATTTTTGCTAGAGGTTTATATATTTTAATACTTTGTTTTAAATCCATAATTTACGTTCACTGGATACTAGATCATCGGGTAAGGCAAGGATCAAGTCTTATTGTTTTTTCAGGATGCATGAAATGTTCCTTCAAGATTCTCTAAGGATTTGGAATTTTCCGTATAATGATACTTTATCTCCAGTGTATAGCGCACTGTCCCGCCAAACAAGAGGTGCGAGGTTCGAGTCCCGCTCATGCCTTTAGGCATGAGCCTCCTAGAAAAACTAGGTTGTGGCGTAGGATTTGAGATCCACCCACGTATAAGAGGTTCTTCAGAGAAGGAAGCAGAAATAGAGGGAAATAGAGCTTCAGGTTTTGATCCGAAAGGGTTGTTATGGCCATATAATAATAATAATGATATTTTATCTCCTAAAGCTTAATTTAAAATCAATATTAATGGAATTGGTATTGATAGATTTGAAATTTCCGAATACACAAATCATAAAAATTTAGCGCTTTGTTGTGATAGATATATAGATATTCAGGAAGTTGTTGGTTATTGGATTTTCGTGGAAATTACGCTTATCAGGATGCATATTTTAAGAACCACGAAATTTAACTAATTCATCTGAAGAACCGTCCCTGTTGATGGTATTAGAAATTTGTGGAATCTGTAATATTTTAGAACAAAATTAGAGGTTATTATGTCTAAGTATTTTATGTTTATATATATTATATAGGCTTGATTACTGTTCTATCTCTATGAACTTTTGAGTCTTATTGTTAGAGATTGTAACATGTCTAACAAGGCAGAGATAGATAGTTGGGAGTGCTCCACTGCGACATACTCTGTCAGCCACTTTTCTGATTCAATCTTTAGGGAATAACTTGTCTTTATTATTAGATTTAGTATTTTTCAATGAACCTGGAAAATTGTCGCATCTTGATATTCAGCAGATTCTTCTTAGTCATTATGTGAGTACGCTATATAAGTCTCCTATTAATGGTGATCACTAGGTATTTGACCTGCTCGTGTTCTTCAGACTGACTGGGGAATAGTTTCCTCCGTTTTTTGTAAATGTATAATATTGGGATTTAATTGGACTCGCGGCTAGGTTCCACTTGGTCAGCCATCTGGCAATTACCTAAAATACCTATATGAGTGTTGATGCCGTACATTGGCGTAGGTAGCAATTGGAAGTCCTGTATCACTGTATCTTGGGAAAAGTCTGCTCTAACGTCGGTCAGATTTAACTCTTTGTATCGGCATCGAACATAAAACTTCATGATATTAAGAATTTTTATAAGATTTTCGGGAGATCACTATGACAGACCACTATGTCATATGGCAGTTATTTCGGTTTTGTCCATATTTCCCATGTTTTCCAACGTATTTGACTAAAAGCTTATACATCCCCAAGATTCGTTATTATCTACCGCTCCACCAAATTTCATAAGGATCGGACTTCTATATCATATAGCTGTCATATAACCATAGATCAGTTTTGCCCATATTTCCCATATTTTTCAACTTATTGGCTCAAAGTTCTCATACTTCACGAAATAGTATGAAAGATACTTCCTTACTTGTTGAAAAATCATTAAATGTCATATCCAATGTAATGGGAGGCTCTGTGTAAAATTTAGGGAGTTTACCTTTAAAATTGCGCTAAATAATGGGTTTTAATCAAATTATGCTCTATATGCATCTATACAAGATTATCTCTAGCTCTTTACTGTTACTACTCGATTGTTGTTACGATCACAAATTTATTTATGCTTTTATGCCTGTTATAAATTATATATTTTCACAAATTCACAGCCTGAAGCACTTTTTCTCCTTTATTTCTAACTTTACTGATGATCTTTTTTAACGTGGGTGGATTTCAAATTCTACACAACCTAGTTTTTCTAGGAAGGTCATGCTAAGTACAGTTGAGTGGGACTCGAACTAAAACCTCTTGATTCGCGGGACAGTAAGCTATCCACTGGCCCACTGAGCCAATTTTACCCATTTTCTAACAATAAATATATATTTGGATTCTTGAAACTCGTGTGAGAAGGTTCTCCGATGAGTTCTTAAAGTTCTTCTAATTCCTAAGGTTATATAGTTGCTGTAGATATCGAAAATGTTTTCTAATATTTTCTAAAGGCTTCCGTTTGCGTTGTTCCTCCTCCAAATTTATACATATATCTAAACCACACGCACATATAGTAGATGGACTGGATATTTATTTATTTAGTTTTGTTATATTTAAAGTTTTTTGTTGTTTTGTTAGTTCTGGGTCTTTGTTTATATGAGGTACTCGTATTTTACGCCCTCAGCTATTTTTATAGAGTTACGGGCAGTCCACATATGTCGAAAGATGGTCTTGTGGTTCCCTCTGTGGTTCCATCTGCGTGTGTATTTGGGTGTTCCCAATAGAACATTTTGCAAAATGTCGAACCATTTGCATAATTTGCACACTGGGCAGTCGCCCCAGACCCCGGTGACCCGTTGGGCAAACAGTGCGACACAGAGTGGGCGTGACGCAGCCCACACCCACAGTGAAGGAGTCCAGAAGGATGGGGAGGGCATTAGGCAGCACTTGCTTTGGTGCAATTCAATTTGGCAAAGTTGCGAGTGTTTGCCCGATGTCAATATATTTAAAACTGATGAGCTCTGATTGGGATCGAACTATAAATGCGACTTGCGTGACGAGTTGACTTTTCAGTAGCATCATGAAAATCCATGGACACAAACGCCCCCGGGCTGGCAATAAGCTGGAACAGCTTCAGGACAACGAAGCAAGCGATGAATCCAGCAGCGATGAGCACTCGCTCTGCACGCCGGAATGGGCCAAGAAAAGCATCAAATATTATCTGCAGAATAGCTCATTGCATGGCCTCAAGTATATAGCCGAGGAGCGGATAACAATACCAGAACGGTGGGTCCATCCTAGTCATAAATTTAAAGTTTTTCCTTATCGAATTTTCTTTGTCCAGCGTTTTCTTTGGTTTGTCGTTTATTTTGGTCATGGTGCTCTCGGGATTTTTCATTTCAAATGTCTACATCAAGTGGAGCGCCTCACCCATCATCATCTCGACGAGCGCCAAGCAAATGCTGACCAGCAACATGCCCTTTCCGGCAATTACCATATGCAATCTCAACCAGGCGCTGCGCAGTCGTGTGGAACGCATTGAACGGTAAGTGGGAAATTTCTTGAAATTTTTCGAAATCTTCATAAAGATCGTCTGTTTAGTTTTTAATCTATATGTCTTTAATCTGCCCTTCTACAGTTCCAGCAGCAACTACTCTCTCCTGATGAGCCTCTGCAGTCAGGGTGGTGAACAGTCCATCACATATGTCGGCACCTGGACATACTTCAAGGCTCTGCTGGTGGAGGTGGCCCAGCCCTGCGATGAGATGCTCTTGTACTGCAGTTTTGGCGCACGTCGGGAACGTTGCTCGATAATCTTCAATTCCATATTGACCGATGACGGTCTGTGCTGCACTTTTAATGCTTTGGATCCGATATATTTATTTCGCAATTACTCGGATGATGTGCGTCTGGAACCAGCGCAGACGGATTCGCGTTACGAAGCAATTGATTGGACACCCGAATTGGGCTATGCCAAGAAATTGCCTGAGTTCTATTATCCCCGAACCTCGGGAGGCACTGGCAGCCGCATGGGACTCACCGTTGTACTGAATGCTTCTACGGCGGAATACTATTGCACCAAGTCCATGAGCAATGGCTTTAAGGTGGGAATTTGTTTGCTTAAAGAGCTGGCTAATAGGGAACTTCAAAATTTTAGTAAACTTTAGTTCAGGAGAACTATTTCTTAAATTCCTATGCTTAGATATAATTTTGGCAGCTCTTCGTACTCTTATCTCATTATAAAAGCAAAATAATAGCGCAATAATTTAGTGGGAATACATAAAACTGACAAAAGAAGGTGGGGGATACTAAAAAGCTTATAAATTTATGATCGGCATCAAAAGTAGGGTCGATTTAGAAACGCCGATCCAACTGTCCTTCTTTATAGAATATTAACACTTTCAAAATTTGAGGTTCGAGAATATTTTATCCGCTCTGAAAACGGTCGAATTCTGCATCCATTAAATTTTAATAATAATTTTATATAAAGAAAAATTAGTTTCTAAAAGAATTTTGGTAGCCTCGGTGATTACCTCTCCCATTAGCTGCTTAAATGAAACTACTACTACTATTAATCATTATAATGTTTTGATTATTTTTTTGTACTCCCTCACTTAAGATTTTTTATTATCTATCGATCCATTAAATTTTAAAAGGATCAGACCAGCATATCATAGAGCTGCCATACAACTAATTTCGGGTTCCCCTCATTTCACAAGTTTTTTTTAAGGAATTTTATTTAATTTTGTCATATTTTTAAGATTCTTTTACAATTAATTACATATGTCTATTTGAATAGAGTATGCATATATCGTCATATGTGATGAAACTATCCTGAAAATTTCATGAATTTCATGAATTGGATATAGACACGCAAGATATTTGATATAATAGAAAGTTGAGAAAAATGTGGAAAGGAAAAATTTAGGTTTTGTCAGTAAATGGTTAAGCTGTAGGGGATTGATAAATGTTGAATCAGAGTATGTATGTATATACCAGGAAACAGTGTAACTCAAAGTCGAGCACTCTCCCTTGATCACTCTCTCAAGGCTTATCTATTTTTCATTTAGGTCCTGGTGCATAATCCCGCCGAACTTCCCAAGGTAAGCAATTATGGATTTGTTGTAACCGCTGGTCGCGAGGCGCGTATTCCCATTGAGCCGGTCTATGAGGATGCCACAAGCAGCATACGATCCGTTAAGAAATCGGTGCGTCGTTGCCTCTTCTCGGATGAGAACGATTTGTCCTATTATCGGACTTATTCGCGCAAGAATTGTGAACTGGAATGCGAGGCCAAATTGCTGCTGAAGGACTGCAGATGTGTGCTCTACTACTTGCCTAGGATTGATCCGGCGGCTCGAATTTGTGGGCCCAACGATAACAACTGTACGAATCGTGTTCAGACCGAGATTGAATCATCCAAAACGAATCTGTCGTGTGAGAACTGCTGGCCAGGCTGCTTTGAGTTGACCTACAAGTCGACGCTGTCCACCTCGATGATTGTCTCGGGTCCCAGTTACCAAAGTGGCGAGGATCTGCCCGACGAGCTCTTCAATGACAACGACAGCGTCAAGAACGATCTATCCATATTGCATTTCTACTATCTGAACAATAACTTTCGCAGCACTACGAAATCTGAAATGTTTGGTTTTACCGAATTTCTCTGTGAGTATTTTCCATTTTTTTTCGGGATTTGAACTAAAAATCTTTCCGTTTTCAGCCAACACGGGCGGCTTGCTTGGTCTTTTTATGGGTTTCAGCATCTTTTCGATTATTGAAATCTTCTATTATGTAACGCTGCGCCCCTATTGCGCCTCCCAGACGCTGCGGCAGCGCCGCAGACGCCGACTGGCGGCGTTGCTTTGGCTGACGCCAGTGCGAAAACTGCGAAATTTCAGACTACGCCCGCCGCCGCCCTACAATCAGCTGCAGGGTGGACCAAAGGGACCAAAGGGCGTTGTGGGCTCGGCCCAGAGAAAGCAAAAGCTGTGGCACACACTGCGCGCCTCCCGCGATCCCCTAGTCTATCCCTATGTGGACTAGGATGTGGAGGTGGGTTTGTAGCACTTGTTCCCCGAACTGTTTATGATGGCCCTTAAAGTGCAGCCAGGAATGTGGCCACAAGCTGAGTAAATAACTAAACCAAGGCAATGTCTAAGAGGTCAATGAGCGCAAACATCAAATGGAGGAGGAGTAAGTGGAGGAGTAGGAGGAGGCGTGGTATGTTGGTGCCACCGGAAGTGCTGCGCCCCATGCGAACCAATTTAAAGTTGGCTATCGAATGGCGCTAATCGCTATTCGCCACGCGACTTCATTAAAAAAAGAAAGGAAACAGAAAAGAAAACATTTCTAACACGATTTCCACGTTCTTTATTATTAGGTATTTAGGGGCTTGATTGCTCTGTGGCCGCGTTTGCCACATGCAATTACTGAATTCTTTGAAAATTCGCCTTAAAAAACTTAGAAATGCAAGCTTTCTATATAAAATAATAACTAATAATTGCCTCAGCTGAGCATGAAAATCTTTTAAATTGTGTTAAGAAAATTAAATATTATATACAATTTAATGTCAAACCATCTGTGTACTTGCTATTTTCCACGTAATACTCGCATATGCGAAGAAACTCTGTTTCAAAAGATTCTGCAGAGAATTGAGAATAGCATAGCGGAGACCAAAGGCACCAAGGATCAACCATTCTCCAAAACCCAAAGGCTTTCAGCTCCATCTCGATTGAAGACCTGTTAAAATTTTTTAAAAACACTCTTCAAACCAAACTCTAAACCTTGTCTTAACGCGTTACCGTTAAGAACCTTAAGGATTAACCTCACTTATATGGTTATTATAAAATTTTCATTCAGTTTTAAATATATTGTTTCGCATTGTTTCGTGGGATTAAAAAAAATCGAGATTTGATTAATCTATCTTAAATTAATCTAACCTAACTCCAAAATTAGGGGGCCTCAGTGCAAGTTCGAATCCCGCTCATGTCCATAGGCATGACCCTCCTAGAAAAACTATGTTGCGGCGTAGGATTTAAAATCCACCCACGTAATAAAAAGATCTTCAGTGAAAGAAGCAGAATAAAGGAAAATAGAAAATAGGAAATAGGGCTTTGACCCGATAGGGTTGTTATGCTATAATAATAATAAATAAACTTCAAAATTAGATATTACTGTCTTTTACACAAAGAAAAATAAATTGAAATTAGATTAAATTGATATTTATTTTTTTTCGAAATAAATTTTGATATTAAAATTACTTAATCCTTAACAATATTTAAAGTTTAGCACAAATAAAATATTTTGTAAGTTTTTAAAAATCATCCATGATTATTTGCGCAACAGAATTAAGCATCTGTGTGATACATTTTTCAATCATATAATTTATATCTTTTTATATTCTTATTAAGCCTTAATTTACACGATTTAATTTGGGTGAACAAAGTTTTCAAAATGTAGCCCCATTAAACATAGCCACCCCATCCCGAACCATTTTTTTTTGCAGATCCACTTAAAGATTTGAAATGATTCCATAGAGCTGCTTGCTAATTTTGAATAAGCTTTACCATGTCTTCCAAAACTTTGAAGTACAATAGTGTATACAGATTCATCGTGAACAAACAATCGATATATTATCAATTCTTTATATTCTCTTCTTTTGAAAAATGTAAAATCACCGATGGGTTAAAGTTTATACTTCTAATAATTAATTAATATAATGCTTAAACATAATCAGAAACGATATCGTCCGAATGATTCCCAATTTTCAAAACTCCATAATTGTATTGTTTTGAATTAACATAGTGGCTGCAATTATATAGGATTCAAAATGTTTACGTAGGAGAAGAACTTTTATAATTTTAGGGCTTGTACAATTCCAATAGAAACTCTTAATACCAGTTTTCTATTTGTAATCCCTAAAATATATAGATAAAATGTTTCTGAAAATATGATATATGAATCGAATGAAAAGCAACATAGAAGAAACAAATGTAATATTTGGTTGATATGAAAAATAAAATATATTTAAAAGAATAGCACAAATGAGCTTTAGGAATCTTTCTGATCAAAATATTTAAATTTATTTATGTACACAATTGAGACAATCCGAAAAAAGATCAATTAATCAATTATCTCGATACGCCTCAATATCTGACACAACATTCAAGATCTAAATCTAAATTTTCTAAATAATAATATTCCGATCTCAGTGGGCCAATGGATCGTGGACCGTCCCGCGAAACAAGAGGTGTGGGTTCGGATCACACTCATTTACTTAGCATGCCCTTCCTAGAAAAACTAGGTTGTGGCGTAGGATTTGAAATCCTCCGAGTAAAAAAACATCTTCAGTGAAGGAAGTTAGAAATAAAGTAAAAAAAAGGATGTGACCCGATTGGTTTGCTATAGCCACTATTTGTTTTTTTTTTCGATATTCGGGCAGTAATATGTACAATTCACAATAATTCTCAACTCATTCCATTCAAAATTATTTTTTTTTTGAAATTCATTTAATTTGGAAAGCGTATGGCATATTCGTCGTGTGTCTTTGGGGTAATTGCATTAGTTTCACATTGGTCTCTGGTTTATGGCTCGTGTGTCAGTTGTAAATTAATGAATAGAAATTTTTATTTCGGTTGCCAATTGTAGCCATATGTAGGAGCTTGTCCGGGGGGCCAAAGCTGTTGCCGAATATGGCCAACTGGCGTTTGGCTAAAAGCGTCGCACTGATGTCACTGCGCCGGCCTCTTTCGGCCAAAGTGGGTGCCATTCCGCCTTTTCCAGTACTTCAGCCATTGAGACACATTAATATCAGACACCGGGCACAACAACAACAGCAGATTTTACGACTGGGTAGATAGGGAGACATCGGGAGTGGCAGTTCGATAGTTCAATATGTAGCTCTATAATTGAGCCCCTATCTTAAGTGATTTCTGTCATCTATTAGTTCGTCCGTTTGAGAAAATCAAAGATATTTTGATATCTGTTTAAAGGTTGATATATTAAATCAATAGATTTGATGATTCAAACTTTACATTTTAAGGGAATCGATTGATAATCATGGGAAATAATTTGGTAACTCTATCTTATTTATAGTGGTTGTTGTTAAGTTTTTCCGAATTTTTACACACAGTGGCGTGAAATTCAAAATTTTAAATCTGTATACAGATTTTTCAGTTGAGGAAGAAATAAGACAAAAAGTGCTTTATGCTGTGACCCGAAAGGGTTCTTATGGCCAGATAATAATAAAAATATTCAAACCTGTATATTAAGATTGGGGCTTTTAGCTTTTCTGGTGTCTGGGGTCGACAAGTTTATACAAGCACATGGATGGTTAAACAAGTAGACAGAAATCGATTGGACTTCTGATACTGTTAATACCTATAAAATTTAGAGGATCAGAGATACTCTGTTCTCTACTGTGTTCTTTTTCCTTCATTATTTTCCAGAAAAGTGGAATTAAGGTTTTCGAAAGGGAACATTTTCTTGGCTAGTCAATATTATACTTTGGTCATCTAGAAATACCCTGATCTCCTTTGAAAAATGGAAGGAAGTGTATAATAGTTTTATTGTAATCAACTGCCGAGTCGATATAGCCATGTCTGTCTGTATGAGCGCTTTGATCTCGGAAACTACTAAAAGCTACAGACTCCAAACTTGGCATGGAGATCCGTGTAGAGCATACGCAGTACGAGTACGAGTTTGTTTCAAATTTCGGATGCCAAGCCCCCTTTTGCCCGATAATCAATAAATTCGTTTATCGATAAAATGGCCATAACGTTGGCATTTATAGAGCCATCAACACCAAATTCCATATATGGGGTCATAATTAGAAAATGCAGAATGGAATTTCTCAAAATTTTGATACACTCCTCCATTTTCCCGGAAAGGGACGAAATGAATCTATGAGCTACAAATTTTATGCTAGTCATGAAATTTGGTATGTACATGCCCATAAACCTAATGCAAAAAGTGACATCCAAAATTTTTGCTTATCCTAATTTGGTCCCCCCTAAATTAAATAAGTGCATACGTAATGACTTGATTACCAATATATATATATATATTTATGACTATGTCAATAACCAGTCCCAAAAATTTCAGAACGATCGGATCATAAACGCCGAAGTTATAAAACTCAGAAGTGTTCAACGGGAAATGGCAAAAGGTGAAAAATGCATTATGTCGCATGGTTAAGTTGGGTTAATTATTTGCGATTCTATGAATTGATGGTAATAATTTTTTCGGATTTAGCTATAGGGCCATTCCTGGTTAAGCTAATGGAAGTGACAATTGAGTCACCCGGAAACTTAAGCACAAGAAGAAAATTGAAGACGAGCAACAGGATGAGGTCAAGTAATTCTCTAGATCTTAATAGATCATACACAAAAGTTGATCCAGTCAATTATTCAAGGTATTAAAACTAATTCAAATTTACTGGTCCTACTAATAGAAACATAAACTATTTACTTTTGTTGGACAGCGCAGAGGTTTTTTTGGGCGTTTTCTCGTTGAGTTCTATTTTATTACACGTTATTTGCCAGCTGGTTAATCTCAAATCGCGCCTTCCCTAGCGTCGGCTCGTCATAGTATGCGACGTATACGCGATCGGGGCGAGAATTGTGGTTGCGTCTGCGGCGGGTTGTGGCAGGAACGGCGGCTGCGGCAGCGTCAGCTCGAAATGTAAACAAAGATGTGGCATGGCAACGGCCAGGCCCAAATCTGTGTAGATGTGTGTGTGTGTGTGTGTGTGTGTGTGTGTGTGTGTGTGTCAGTCAGTGCTTGCCTGGCCTTTTACACGCATTATTATACCCTGATCCCAATTGAGAATTGGTATAAAGGGTATAATAAGTTTGTGCAAATGCATGTAACAGGCAGAAGGAGTCGTGCCACACCCCATAAAGTATATATATTCTTGATCGGTATCGATAGCCGAGTCGATTTAGCCCTGTCCGTCTGTCTGTCTCTCCGTCTGAATGCGCCGATCTTAAAGACTACAAAAGCTAGAGCATTCCAACTTTCTGGGAAGATCCGTATATACCATACGCAGATCAAGTTTGTTTTTAATTTCGGATGCCACGCCCCCTTCGCCTGTTAATCGATAAATTAGTTTTTCTATAAAATGTCCATAACTTTGGCATATATAGAGCTATCAACACCAAATTCCGAATATGGGGTCATAATTAGAAACTGCTGAATAAAATATTCGAAACTTTTGATACACCCTCCATTTTCCAGGAAAGTCACGAAATGTATATATTAGCCGCAACTTTAGAGTCATGAAATTTGGTATGCAGGTGCTCATAGACCGTGTGCAAAAAATGGCATTCGAAATTTTTTTCCATCCTTTGGTCCTTCCTAATTTAAATAAGTACTTATATTTTCTCTAATCCTTATTATAATGGTTATTGAACATATATGAATAACAATGTCATTAACCAATACAGAAAGTTTCAGAACGATCGGATCATAAACAACGAAGTTATAAGTCTTAGGAGTGGCCGAAAACGGGCTTAAATGGCAAAAGGTGAAAAATGCATTATGTCGCCTGGCGGCTAAGCCTTCATAGCTAGAAGCTCGAAATTCGGCATATGGACTTTCCTCCCCAGGAAATTGATTTAAAACAAAACACATATTTGAATTGTGAACTTATACTGAAAGTTTCAAGTGAATCGGCTAATAAACACAGAAGTTATTCGCAAAAGAGTGTAAAAAGTCACATATGGGGAGGTCGGCTGACGCGGCACGCTGGATAACGGTGGGTCTGTGTGTGAGTATGTTTGTAATAGTATTGAGCGATTCTGACTGTATTGCACAGGGTATTTCGTAGTCGAGCTCTCTCGACTGGAGCTTTCCTACTTGTTTATATAGTATTTGCTCTGTTTTATATTTCTGTTACCTTTGATTCATTCACACCACAAAAGCAACAAAAACATGTGTTGCCAGTAAGAGATTTCTGGACTTCTTGACTTCTGACGTGATCAGCCAAGAGACATCGCTCCTCGAGGAATCAGTGGGTAGTATCAAAATCAACTGGGTTAGGTGAATATAAATACCAATACCTTCGGCTCACATCCAGGTTGCCGCATCGCCATGTTGCATCCTTTAAAATCCTTAAAATCTTTGTTTCATTTTGCAAAAATCTAAGATACCCTCTTAAGCATTGTCTACAGGGTATACGCAATTCATAACAATTGGTTAATAAACACAAAAGTTGTAAAATTTATTGCATTTTCGCGATTCACGCGCCAAATGGGGCGTGGCATGGGCAGCTTCAAAGACCGCGTTAGCGCTGCAAGCAGCAGTTTTCTTCATTTATAGCTTTATTTTTATCAACTTAATAATACGAATTTTTGTTAGTTCTTGGGAAAGTGTAAACTTTGTTTACATCGTCATGGCGAAATTTGCCACAAAATTAAAATTAGCTTCTTAAGATCACATAATTCCGGTAACCGCATACGTTCCGCTTCTAAAAACAAGTACTTTTATGCCCTCTATAAATTTTCCATGTGCTGTCATCCTTTTGCCATTAAAGGCCATTCGGAACATTCCGAACATGTTCAGAGATTTTCGAAAACATTTCAAAAAATCAACAATATTACGCAACATCGGACGCCATTAACAATGACAGTCGTGTTCTCTTCGCTCTTGAAGACATGTGGCCAGATTATGAGTTGGCCTCCATAACTGTACATTTCGGGTTCCAGCTTTTCCAATAGCAAATTCAGCTGGCCTGAGAAAGATCTTAACAATATTTTGGCATTTTGGGTGGGATTTGAGAACTTCAGTTACACTTTTTAGTAGGAAGTGTATTGAATATGTTCATTTTTAATGGGTTTTCTTTTTGAGTTCAGCAAATATTTGATATCATCACTTAGAGAGACTGTTACAATCAGTCAGTTTTGAATTGGAACTTCAAGCTTATAAAAATATCAGATACTGACTTGAAATTTGGAACAGGCATTGTAAGTGAGCGAACTCTTAGGTCAAATGAGCTACCTACTCCTCTAGGAAGTATATGTATAAGCTATGGTCCTTAAATTTTAAATTTCAATTCCCGACAACTGTTGTAGACATGCAGATTACAAATCTGGGATATTTAGTAGATTCTTTACAACGTGAACTCAATTTGTTCTCAAATTGGCATGAAGGGTATCCTTTTGTGCAAATGTATCCAGATGGAGGCGCGGCAGATCCTATGAAGTATATATATATTTGATCAGCATTGCTGAGTTGATAAAGTCTAAAGTTTTGGAGACTTGAGACAAACTTGTTATGAAGGTCCGTATAGAACATAGGCAGATCATCTATGGGATATTTGATGATACCACCCAAGGTTAGCCCGATAGTCGATAAATAAATTTTTCGATAAAATGGCAATAACTGTAGCATTTATAGAGCTATTGGGTCCAAAATTGGTACATATCACTATGAATACAAACTGCATTGTGGGATTTCCCAAAACACAGTTTTTTGTAACACCCCTATATTTTCCTGGAAAGTTAAGAAACGTGTATAACAACATCCTTTATGTTAGAGTCTTGAAATTCGATATTTAGGTGCCTATAATATAGAATTTAAAGAAAAATTTGACCAAGAATGTTTCTCCAAAATATTTTTTAACGCATAATGGTCTTCCGGATATTATCATAGAGAAATGTAGTATGGCTATATGTGGTAGCCTTAAATACTATGAATATTGTGCAAGTCTACGATATTTTTCGGGTTGGGAGATCAGAGGGATGCCATCTTCAGTGGTCGGGGGAGAATTGGCTCAGAAAGGAGAGTAGTAGGGGTAGCGCTACGATCTTGTGGGTGTATCGGCTATCAGATTGATATGGTTCCCGACCAATACTAAAGGAAGGTCTCTTTCAATGGCACAATTGGTGACGTGCCAGGGAAAATCGGATGCTCGAGAAGCACGCCAGCACGTGATGGCACGACTCTGAATATGTTGATGCTTCGAAGCAGTGCTCCAGAATTATTTCCAAGATAAATCATATTGGCTTTAACCAGAAGAGCCTTGGTTGCCAAATGAAGCTTCACCGAACGTAAGAACTAGTCGACCTATTGCAGTTTTTGAAGGCACTTGGTAATATGAGACCGGAATACATGCGCACGATCCCGCACTCTCAAAAAACTGTGTGATATTACGCTGTTGATGGTATCAAAATTGTACCTTGTCAAAAACTTGTTAGACAGACCTCTAGGACTCTGACAGTCCACAGCTTATGTTCGAGTCCATTAGTCCATGAGCAAAAAAGCATGCAACGTTTATTTCTTCAAATCGCATTGAAGCACATAGAATTAAATAGAGCAAGTCGTGCTTTAGGATGCGGTCGCCTTAAAATTTGGTGGAACAATAGATGATGATAAACTGTGCAAAAATGAATAAAAAACTAAGCAATGAAGGAAGATTTCATGTTATTTTCGAAGCATTCGTATATAAAATTGAATTATCTGCGACTCCTTAGTAGATAGGGTTCCAATCCTTATGAAATTTCGGAAAGTGATTGAAATCTAAAGTGTGTATGAGCTTTTCGTTCAATAGCTTGAAAAATGTGGAACAAAGAAGTATTTCTGTTGTATGTATGATAAAGTAGTAGTCTAAAGAACACGTTTAATTAGGATAGCTCAAAAACTGGGGCTTGCAGGTATTACAGACAGTGGGTCAGAGGGACGGGCATGGAACAATACATTTTTTTATTTAAACGATTCTCTTCGAAAAGAGTATTAATTAATAATGGGAATAGCTTTATTTTTTTTCTTTTTTTTTTTTATATGGCCATAACAACCCTTTCGAGTCAAAGCCTGAAGCCCTCAAAACTTTTTTACGTGGGTGGATTTCAAATCCTACGCCACAACCTAGTTTTTCTAGGAGGGTCATGCCTATGGCAATGAGCGGGACTCGAACTCGCACCTCTTGTTTGGTGGGACAATGCGCTATTCACTGGACCACCGAGGCCCCAATAGCTTAAAGAAACATATATGTTTCTGTACGACAGCTCCAAATGTGATGGATTTTCATACAGGCGATAGATAGAGAAGCAAAAACAGTCCGATAGATATTTTTCTTCCTCCTAAGTATTTTGGAATTGTGTTTCTACGACGTTTCTTTCCACACATTACAAACTTTAGGTCAAGGTTTATATATATCTACAATATAAAAATTGCATAATATATTAAAAATTCCTTAAATTACATACATATTTTGTACATTTTTATGTACAATTTCTTCACTTTTTTGAGGAACGTTTGACGAATCTTATAATTATAACAAAGGGAATAAATATTTTAATTAATCAATATTATTTTATATTTAGATATGGCCATAAAACACCTATCGGTTTTCAAATCCTACGCCACAACCTAGTTTTTTCTAGGAGTATATTATTATTATTATATGGCCATAACAACCCTTTCGGGTCAAAACCTGAAGCCTATTTTCCTCTATTTCTGGTTCCTTATTATATTCTATATATTAGGCAGAATTATTATTGTAGATTTTGAATTATATTTTTCTCCAAAAATTTGAAAATTTGGTGCAGTCAGTTCCGGAAGTTCCAGAAAACTTGATGCCATCCTGATTTGTGGCTTTTAGCGGGGTTTCCGTCATGCATTCAGCTTTAGTTTGTTTTATACATCCGAAACCAGGGGTTTTTGATCGGAATTCTTTTGGCATTCAAATCTTTCGGATTGGTAAAATAAAATTCTCTTTTATCTTTTTTTGGTAAATAGTTCTTAAAGCAAATAATCAAGCTAAAGATACTCTGGCCGATGGGACGCTAAGTTTACCGTTTGATGCGGCAACTGTTGTTGTGCGCACAACAATGACATGCATTGCGCTGTGTGTGTGTGTGTAGTGGGTGTGTGTAGTGGGTGTGCAGGTGTGTGTGAGAGAGTGGCAAGGTGTGAGAGTGACAGAGCTATAGACGAGGTGTGCGCAACGGCATATAATTTCCTTCTTTTTTCCCTATGTTTATGTTTATGCAAAGCAATAACAATAATACCAACAACAACAACAACAACAATTACAACAACAAACAACGTGGGTGGATGCCAATGTGGGGGATGGCGGGGGATGGGAGTAGCCACCGCTGACGCTGGATCTGCTGCTGCTGCCGCCGCCGCTGCCGCTGTCGCTGCTGCTGTTGTTGCCGCTGCCGCTGCTGCTGCTGCTGCTGCTGCTGCTGCTGCGGCAGCTGTCACCGCCGCGCGTTGCTGGTCTCGCAACATCCTCAGCGGAAATAGAAATTCAGTCAGACACTGAACGTTGTGCGCCGAGCTGTGAATTCGCTTAACACATAAAAATTGAAAACTGAAAGGAATCGCCGAGGCACGTGCAACAGGCAGCCTCACCTGCTCACCTTGCCCCCGCGCAGCCCAACGTGCCATCTCCCCTGTTCTGCTGCCTCCAGCCTGTGTGTGACTGTGCCGCGTTTCCAGTTATTCCTATATTTTTCCCCTCTCTTTCACCATAATTATAATAGAGTATTACTTTTTTTTTTATCGTGCTCGGTGCTCGGTGCTCGGTGTGTGTTTTGGCATAAACAACTGCAAGAATTCGCGAGAATCTTGGAGGGCGTTGCAGCTGCAGCGGCAGCAGTTCCATTGGATTTGCAACAATTGCAGCAAATTGAGCAAAGAATTCGTGTGGCAGAACGATAACAACAACAAAGTTGGCAAATGCATTCCACGACATGCGGCGTTGGCGCCTCCGCCACAAATCTGGCAACGCTGCAAGCTCTGCAAATGTGAGTATCTCTGCCGCATCTGCCTGTAAACGGAAGCTGCACTCACGTGCCCCAATGGGGCAACAACAGCAGGAACAGTTCAAGTTCAGATCAGTTGGTTCTAGGAACTCAAAAGTCTAGTCACTCTTGCCGCAGGATCACTGACACTTCGGCGTCTACACTCTGCTCCTAGCTAGCTGAATCATACATCCATTATCCATTACAAACTGATCCCTATTAAATAGAATATAGGGCTCCTGTTCCCCGATCGCCTCTCTGTCCTTTCTTTTCCATTCTCCTTCTTTTTTACACACTGATCCCCATTTAAAAGGACATAACATTTCTATGCAAATAAATTATTATTATTGATATTATTATATGGCCATAACAACCGTATCGGATCAAACCCTGAATCACTATTTTCCTTTATTTTCTGCTCTAAATCAATAATATTTTTTTTAAGTCGACCATCCCTCCTTTCGTTGAAAAAAGCTTAACACCATCTGATAATATACACGATTTGCTTCTTTAATAACGCATAAAGCGCGTCTAATCTTGGACCCACCTTTTAGGCGGGTTTGCTCAACTGCTTCTTTAATAACGCATAAAGCGCGTCTAATCTTGGACCCACCTTTTAGGCGGGTTTGCTCAACTGCAGCTCTCTAAATTGTTTTTATTCTATTGAACATGAAAATGGATTTGTTTAGACAGAATTTCAAGTCGTTTCTGTTTAACGTCCACAGCTAGGATCATATATTTGATTGCGTCTGTTGGAATTCATTTGATTATCCACACGCATATCAAGTCAAGACACGCTTATCATAAGTATAACAAGCAGTATTTCATTTTAAATACCTTATCTTCCTATAAACTTAATTTCATATTCTATAGATTTATTTTTTTCTGTATCCTGGCTTATTAGGATCTATTCTTCACCATAGTTTTTTAGGATCTGTTTTTCAAGTTGAAGGTATTGCCCATTACATTGAATATGTTATCGCAAATATCAATTAATGGTTCGTTCACCAATATAAATTAGTAATTGTGTTTCTTAGTGCAATTTAAACAGGAGCTTTTTACTGTGTAAAATATTTTATGAAATTATTCAAATTATCCACTTTGATCCAATATTTTTTGCCTTCCTCGCTGGCATAAAACTGATCCAAGTAGTTTTTGATTTCTTGATTTGAGGTTCTCTCATTCTGCAGGGCATAGTCCGAAGTTTCCGAAGTCCGGGGAATATGTTGGGCGGTAGTAGAAGTATTATATCCTAGTCAAGCTGCAAAAGCTTTTGGCGAGTCATTAAATCTTGCATGAGTTCTCGCATTATCCTTGTAAAAGACTAAACCTTTTCTATTGATCAATTCTGGACTCTTTTGTTTAAGTCAATTGAATAGCTGATAAGAATACACTTCAAAAATTGAGTATTTCTTTGACGTTTGATAAGCAAATCACAATCGTTAAAACATATTTTATTCTGAAAGAACATGAGCAATATTTATGTCAAGTTTCGAAATTAATCCTCGACATTTTATGTACTTTTGAACGGTCGGTTAGACAAAGTTAAACATTAATCTGCTCTGATATTACTTAAGGAACCCAATTTGGAACTGCAGAATGGTATGGTTTTTATCGTATTATATATTTTTAGTATATACAAATGATATGCAAAAGTTAACGTTTCTTAGAACTACTGTTGTAAATTTTAAGCAAGAAAAAGAAATTTCAAGAAAAACTATACTATAAAACTAGACTAAAATTTTTGCAAATATTGGCTTATAAAAGCGCAAATTATTCAATCAGATTTTAAAGAAATCATCAGGATAGACAAATAGATTATGGCGTTATAATTGGTGCAGTATGATGATATAATTATAATGATTTAACTACTATTAGTTCGTTTTATAAATATTGTTGATGACAAGGTACAATTTTATCAGCAACCTACTAAAATATCAAGATAACTGGGAGGATCAAAATATTCCAGATGCAATGTTAGCCATCTTTGATCTCCATACTTTTTAGGGGGGAAGGAAACTCATCCTACCCTTACTCTTGGTACTCTTGGGAATAGAAGCCAATTTGTTTAGAAAGTAAAGTTTTAAAGGATTCCATAAACTCTTGAATGTGCCTGTAATACTTCCATAAGTATATTATTATTATTATTATATGGCCATAAAAACCCTTTCGGGTCAAAACCTAAAGCTCAATTTTGCTGTATTTCTGCTTCCTTCACTGAAGAACATTTTTATGTGCGTGGATTTCAAATCCTACACCACAACCTAGTTTCTCTAGGAGGGTCATGCCTAAAGGCATGAGCGGGACTCGAACCGCGCACCTCTTGTTTGGCGGGACAGTGCGCTATCCACTGGACCACCGAGGCCCCTAAGTATATACTTATATGAAAAATTCCTCGATTACCGCATATAACATTTAGTTGATTATGAATTTCCATTGCTCCGCAGAAGTACATTTATAAGATATGAAAAAGTATAATTTAATTTAATTTCTTGACATATAGATAGATGGCATACCTTTTCTAGAAAATGTGAATGAAAACTTTGTTTGGATCTAAGCGTCATCGATCCCATAAACAATTGAAACAAAAATCTATCGTATTCTCATGGTCATGTCTGTTTTTTTTAGCGACTGTAATAGCAAGATAAACTAAATTTGGTATGTAGATCAACAATGTAGATTCTATATATACAATTCGAAGATTTAGTAAATACAACGAATTTGATTTAGGCATTTTAGCCGCAAGAACAGGGCATATCATGCGTAAATAATGTTTTGTTTGTGTTCAAATTTTGGAGGTTTAATTCTTAAAAGCCAAAAAAATCATTTGTTTGTAACTTGAAAATTGGTCAAATGTAGATTATGTGTCTGTTAAAAGTTTGACAGCTCATATAACAAAATAGATATGGCATTGGAAAAGTATAAAATTAATGGAAATGTTCTGAAAATTTCATAACGATATATAACATCGTTTATTATAACGATAAACATAGAAGGTATTCAAAGAAATACAATAATTTGACTTTATATGTTAGGGATTGGAAATCTGTAATATGTCTGAGCATAGGGTATATTCAAGTCTATTATAAATATGGTTCATAGAAAGAAATCAAATGCTCATAAAATCGCACAGATATCTGCAAAAGTTTGGGTTTAGGGTTTCATGGAGAAATGTGTTGATTTAATACTGGAAATTCCCTTAACCAATTAACATCAATTTCATGAAATTCTATACCAATATGATTAAGTGTTAAACATATGATTTATGGTTAGTTCATCAGATTTCATTGAAAGCATTCTGCAGATATAATATATATCGATATCGTCTATAGAGCCCATACCAAATTCTAACAAATTCTTCGATAGAAACATCACCCCAGTTTGCCGTGAATTTGACACAATATTCTAGCATTATAATAGATTAGATTTAGAAAAATGTCCCATTGGACTAGTAGATACTTTTGAAAAGTTCCAGGGTATCACTTAGCTGAACCCTCTAAGATCTTTTTATACATTTCATTTGTAAACATTTAAAACAACATTCACAGACGCAGTTCTCCAAGACGATCTACGCATTTCTAGTCCATGTTCAATGTTTAATACTATTCTATTAATGGGAAAATAACTTCAAGGTTCTTGAGGGCAATCAGAGATGAGTTTGAAGTAGGCAAACAAATAGATTTTCCTTTCTGAAAATAGTTGTTGATATAACTCGATGTACTTGGATAAAAGTGCCGTAACAATTGCTTGAGGATGGGGAGTCATGTGGGAAGTGGGGGTGTCAGCCTGGTACATATTTATGCTATCGACGCTACTGTCTGGCAGCCCATAAAAAATGTACTTAGGACCAAGTCTGCCATTCAATAGACCACATAATCCATCAAAGGGCGCAAAGACAAACAAATACTGAGGGGTGTTAATAGGATGGAGGAACTGTTGGGGTAGATGGGGCAGAATGGATGGCACTGTGGATGCTGCCGCAATTGTTGGGTCACACGCTGCGCGGGTTGTAAACAAATGTGCGATGGCTTTTGACCAGGAGATGAACGGGGCGGCAGGAGAAGCATCCAAACAAGAGCGGCATGCAACGGGAAATGGGAGGCCGAGGAAAATGGGGTGAAGAACGGCCCACATGAAAGCGCAACAGCAGCTAAAGCAAAAGTGGAGCACTTTAAAAATGTTTCCACCACTAATTAATGAGAATTCTAAGTGCAGCAGATGACTAGCTACAGCTACGGATACAGATATAGCTGCAGATACAGATAAATATACAGATAGAGATATAACTATAGGTACAGATACAGATAGTTTTACAGATACAGATACATTTATAGATACATTTACAGATACATTTACAGATACAGATACACATGCATATATATCTACAGATACATATACAGTTACAGTTAGAGATACAGATAAAGATACAGATACAGAAACATTTACAGATACAGATGCTTTTATATTTACAGATACATATACAGATAAAGCTACATTTACATATACTTTTGGAAATACAAATACAAATATAGATATAGCTACAGATATATTTACAGATAAAGGTATTGCTACAGATAAAGATACATATATACATTTACAGATATTATTATTATTATATGGCCCTAAAAACCCCATCGGGTCAAATCCTGAAGCATTATTATACCCTGATCCCCAATGAAAATTGGTATGAAGGGTATATAATAACTCTTGACCAGCATCGATAGCCGAGTCGATTAAGCCATGTCCGTCTGTCCGTCCGTCCGTCTGTCTGTCCGTCCGTGTGAACGCATAGATTTGCGAGATTATAACTTCAAACTTGTCGCATATCAAGCTCTGAGATTTCGATGATACCACGCCCCCTTCGCCCGATTATCGATAAATTCATTTAATGAGCTATCGACTCCAAATTTGGTATATAGGGTCATAATTAGAAACTGCAGAATGGAATTTCCCAAAATTTTGATACACCCCTGAATTTTCCTGGAAAGTGACTAAATGTATCTAGGAACAAATTTTATGCTAGAGTCATTAAAGTGGTCTCGGTAGCCCAGTGCATAGCGCACTGGCTTGCCAAACAAAGAGACGTAGGTTCGATTCCTGCTCATGTCATTTGACTTGACCCTCCTAGTTTGGATCTAGGTTTTTGGCGTAGGACTTGAAATCCACCCATTTTTAAAAAAAT